>ML345314.1:0-17707 GCA_005239505.1 Nicotiana paniculata
TCCGGTGTAGAATTAGGCTTGAATTGGCGAAAGTTAGTTTTTTGTGATTTTCGGTCGGCAGTGAAAAATAGGCTATCGGGGTCGGAGTGGAATTCCGAAAGTTGGAGAAGGTTCGTAATGTCATTTTGGATATGTCTGCAAAATTTCAGGTCAATCGGAAGTGTTTTGGTTAGTTTCGGCGTAGTTAGCGAAATTTGGAAGTTTTAAAGTTCTTAGGCTTGAATTTGATGTAAATTTGGTGATTTTGTATTGTTTTTGGTGTTTCGAAGCCTCGACTAAGTTTGAATGATGTTATGGGATATGTTGGTATGTTTGGTTGAGGTCCCGAGGGCCTCGGGTGTGTTTCGGATGGTTAACGGATCGATTTTGAGTTTTGGAACTTGGCTGGTTTGTTGGTGTTTCTGCAGCAGAGTTTTATTCTATGTATTCGCGGCAGGGGGCTCGCGTTCTCATAGAGTGTTTGGTGGAAGGGGGCCAGTTGTTCTATTCATTCGCGGGAGGAGGGGTGGGAACGCAGAGGGTTGAGCTGGGTGGTCATCGCGAACGCGGGGGGGAGGGGGTGCGTTCGCGTAGAGTTGGGAGCCTGTTGGGGACCCCAGGGGTATTGGCCTATGCGTTCGCGTGTCAGGGGACGCGTTCGTGAAGGCCTGGGGTGCCAGTGCTTCGCGTTCGCGGGCTTGAGGCCGCGTTCGCGTAGAGTTAAATTAGGGGCCTGTTGGATTGTTCTATGCAAACGTGGTCCTAGTGACGCGTTCGCGAAGAAGGAATTTTTATAGCTGGGCAGAATGTTTAAAAAGGGCTGAGGAGCGAATTTGCTTATAATTTCTCCATTGTTGCATGCGAGTTGAGAGCTATTTGAGAGGGATTTGAAGGGAAATCAAGGGAAATCATTTGGAGGTAAGAATTTCAACTTCATAACATTTTTTTATGTCAATTCCTAAGTGATTAAACCATAAAACATCTGGAAATTGAACCAAAATTGGGGAAGAAGGGTGGATGGAAAATTTATCTTTCTTTTGAGGATTTGAGAGGGCAATTGTGGTCCGATTTTAGTGTTCTTGGTATGTATAGAATCGTGGGAGGACGAGGTTTCTAATGATGTAAAAATTATCGAATTCTGAAAGCGTGGTCCCAGGGCTCGGGTTTGGCCGAATTTCGAGATTTTTGATTAAATTGATAATTTTCGATTGGGTTGTGGTCCTTGGGTATATTGATAATGTTAACTGGTTTTGTCTAGATTCGGAGCAAGCGGGAGCCAATTTGAGGGGCAAAAGCATCGCAGACTAGTGTTGTGGCCCGGTAGAGGTAAGTAATGGTCATAAATCTTGTCCTGAGGGTATGAAACCCCGGACTTCGTATTCCTTACTGTTTCTAGAATGGCGCACATGTCGGATGGCGAGTATGTGGCGCGTACTGACTTTTGGATTGGACTAGGTCCTCTCCGCGATGAATAATGAGTTGCATATTTACTCAAAATCTTATGTTAATTTTGTTCTAAAGAATTGTGTAGTATTTGGGCTGGGAGCCATGTTTGGGTCCTAGTGCCGATCTGTTTTAACACCTTGGGGCCTATTTTACTGATATTCTCACTACTTTGAAACTATGATTTTTCACTCAGTCTTTCTTGTGAAATTGTTGACACTCCTATTTGATGATATTACGATTTTCTTGAAATGAAATACTAATTGGGTCGAGAACCCCGTTTTATTTATGGCCCGAGTGGCATGTTGAGAGTGTCTGACTGAGTGCGACCGAGGGCCAATGTTTTGAGGATATTTATGATATGAGACAGGCCGAGAGCCTGAGAGTGATTGATGCCGTGATTTGGCTGTTTATTTAGCGCTTGGGCAGAAAGAGCCCCTCCGAAGTCGGAGTCTGTACACACCCCCAGTGAGCGCAGGTACCTACCGAGTGCCGAGTGACGAGTGATTGGGAGGTATGAGTGACTGTGTGTTGAGTGACTGATTATGAGTGACTGTGAGGCATGCCCGAGGGGCTGATTATGACACATGTTTTTGCCCAAGGGGCTACTGATGATTTTACTACCTTCACTCTGAGCTTATGAAACATGTTTTGCCCGAGGGGCCTCTATATGATTTATTTCATTTTTATACTAGACCTTTCGGTTAAAGTTGTTGAAAAATGTATATTTTAAAAGGGTTTTTCGGAAGTTGATTTTTAAGGCACGACGATTTCATACATCTATGTTATACTATTTGAAAGTAAGGTTGTGCCTCTTGTGATTTGATGACATTGATTTTTTTTTATGTTCTTGCTGATCAGACCTGATTTATTTTCATTACTACTGAGCTGGTGTACTCACATTATTCCCTGCACCTCTGTGTGCAGATTCAGGAGCAGACATCGAGCATTAGCCTTTATTTCGCAGCGGAGCCATATTTGCGGGATATAGAGGTAGCTGTCCAGCGTCCGGAGCATCTCTGTTTTTCCCTCCCTGTTGTATCTTCATTTCATTCGGAGGTTTTGTATTATGACAGTATATTATGACTTATTCTTCTAGATTCTCATGACACGTTGGCTCTGGGTTTTGGGGTTGGCAGTATTGTATTATGCTGACCTACTTTATTCCGTAATTTCTGTATATTTATGAAATGCTCAGATTTTGGAAATGGGTTTTTAAAAGAAATTGTAAACATGTGATATATTGGCTAGCGTAGTTCCACGATAGGCGCCATCATGACCGGCTTAGGATTTTTGTTCGTGACAAGGCATCTGTCATAACCGCACCTGCGGTTGGCCAGTCGTAGGTGCGAGACCGCAGAAGCGGCCAATCCCTCGCATGTGCGTCCAAAAGAGAGGAGCCCAGGAACCGCAGATGCGGCTCCTCTTCCGCAGAAGCGGCCCCTAGACCGCAGATGCGGCTCCAGCTAGCCCGACCAATTTTCACAGATGCGGACCTTCCCTCGCAGAAGCGAGACCGCAGATGCGATCCCCTAGCCGCAAATGCGGAAATCGCTAAAGGAAGTACCTTCATTTAATTCGGGAAATGTGTCATTTTTGACACATTTCATTTATTTCTTGGGAGATTTGGAAGCTTCCAAAGAGGGGATTTCAGCCTAGCATTATTAGGTAAGTTATATCTACTTAATGTGAGTTAAATACATAGTTTAGGGGTAGATTACACCATGTAAATTAATGAAAATTATGGGTTTAGAGTAAAAACCTAAGGTTTTGATAAAAACAAGATTTATCCACGGAATTCGTTATGGAGTGAAGTCAAAATCATATATTCTTGATCCTTAGGTTATGGGTAACAACTTCCCTCGAAAATTTTTGCAATCCGGGCACGTGGGCCCGAGGATGAATTTTAGGAAACTTGTATTTAGGGTTGGGGAATTACTTTAATAGTTAGAATATGAACTCTTGGGTTTGTATTGACTAGCTCTTACCCCATTTGAATAGTTTTGGATCGTTCGGCTCCGAATTGAGGGATTGAGCGCGTTCTTGAAATTGGAAGTAAGCTTTGGAGCAAGGTGAGTCTCCTTTCTAACTTCGTAAGAGGGAAATAACCCCCTAGGTGAATTAAATAAATGTATGTGACTATCTGTGGGGGCTACGTACGTACGTGGTGATGAGAGTCCGTGTGTAGCTACTATTGTGCTAATCGTCCGGGTAGTTTAGGACCTGTGTCATGCCATACTTGCAAATGCTTACGTTCTTGCTTGATACTGAGATCACCTAGGACATGCTAAAAATTGTAAATAAATATAAACAGATGTATGCACTTACTTGAGAACTTGTATGAATTTATTTGACTATAAATGAGCAATGTGTGCTTACTTGATAATAATTGCTAATTATGTATCGGGCCGATCACCTCGATAGAAATAAATGCATCTATGGTTTGCGGCGTTCGACCCTCTGGCAGTGCACAATTTATTATTATGTCGGACCGGGCCGTACGACCTCGGCATGATGTGCGCATGTTATTTATGTGGAACTTTTCCGTGATGTACTCTGCTTAAATGCTTCATATGTACTATTACATGACATGACTGAAATTGATATACTGTTAAGAAGTAGTATCCTATTTCTCCTTGTTTTAGGATTGTCATCATATTCATGTTATTCATGCTTAGAGTAACACCTAAATATTATTGATATTGACCATAATAAGTATCAAGTTGACCCCTCGTCACTACTTCTTCGAGGTTAGACTGGATACTTGCTGGGTACATGTTGTTTATGCACTCATACTATGCTTCTGTACTTATATTCATCCTTAGTCAAAGTTTGAGGTTTTAATTCTTGTTCCATTAACATTCCACTCCCTGGGCTTCCCTACTAATCTCCAAATATGTTACCACCAATAGATCGCTTAGACCTAGGACATCAACTGTATGGAGACATCTAATGCTGGGTTGGCGTACTTGTCAAATTGGCCTTCAATGGTAGGTTACAGAGGGTGCGCACATTAGATTTTGGATGGATAATTGGATTGCTCCAAATAGGAATATTCGAAGCCTCATCTGTGGTCCGCTAAATAAAAATGAATACATTCTCTCAGTAGCAAAAATGCTCCAACTCCAACCTGGCCCCAGCCAGCTAATCTCCTTCCAACTACCGCATCACATACTCCAGCAACTAAATAACATTTACATCTCAAATTATGACACTAAACCAGACCACATAAAATGAGGGTTACCTGACTTTTTATAGGTTTAACATGCTTAAGAGAGTTGTTCTCATTGCTTTAATATTTGGACCTTATGAATTACTAAGAAGGAATCACCACTTTTTATTTGAGGTACCACGTCATTGATTATGGTGGGGTCATATATATATAAAAAGAAAAGTAAATAATTATATGATACCAAGTGGTATAACAATACGACGCTAAGTATAGATTTTTAGGACAAAGCTCTAGCAAAGTTAGTGTTTTAAAATAATTTTAGATAAAAAAATGAAGTTAAAAAAAAATAAAAAATTGCCAATTCAAATTTGGGAGTAGTTTCAAGTTGGAGTTTTAAGGCAAAATAAACTACCTTTCTGACTTAAAAATCTTTTTAATTTTAAATTTTGAATTAACTGGTTAATTTATTTGAATTAATAAATATATATATATCTTATAATTAGCTATAAATGGAAAAAAAAGTACTCATTCAAATTGGGGAGTAGTTTCAAGTTGGAGTTTAAAACATATATTGAAATAAAAAAAATAAAAAAAATAAAATTAGTCATAATTAAAAACAAAAGTATATAAATAAACGAAATAGTCATTCAAATTGAGGAGTAGTTTCAAGTTGGAGTTTTAAAATTATTTTAAAATTAAAAAAATGAAAATAAAGAAATTAAATAACTTTCAATTCAAGTGAAAAATACAAGAAGTCAAGTGGCGTTGTTAAGACAAAATATTTTTCAAGTGGCATTCTTTTAATTAATTTAAAATATAAATATCATAAAATTATCTCTATCCCTCTCTCTTTGTACGTCCCTTTCTATTGTAATACTTTTTTGATTAGTTTTCAAATTTTATAGTTTATTAAAAATTTAAATAAAGTAATATTTTTTTACTAAATTATAATTTTGAATTCATCAAAAGTATAAATATATATATATATATATATATATATATATGTTTGTATTTTTCATTTGAATTGAAAGTTTCTTTATTTTTTATTTTGTTGTTTATTTTAAAACTCCAACTTGAAACTACTCCTTAGTTTGAATATTACTTGAAAAATATTTTGTCTTAACAATGCCACTTGACTTCTTGTATTTTTCATTTGAATTGAAAGTTATTTAATTTCTTTATTTTCATTTTTTTTATTTTAAAATAATTTTTAAACTCCAACTTGAAACTACTCCTCGATTTGAATGAGTATTTCGTTTATTTATATACTTTTGTTTTTAGTTATGATTAATTTTATTTTTTCATTTGTTTTTTATTTCAATATATGTTTTAAACTCCAACTTGAAACTACTCCCCAATTTGAGTACTTTTTTCCCATTTTTTATAGCTAATTATAAGATATCTATATTTATTAATTCAAATAGATTAACCAATTAATTCAAAATTTAAAATTCAAAGGATTTTTAAGTCAGAAAGGTAGTTTATTTTGCCTTAAAACTCCAACTTGAAACTACTCCCAAATTTGAATTGGCAATTTTTTTTATTTTTTTTAACTTCATTTTTTATCTAAAATTATTTTAAAACACTAAATTTGTCAGATTACCTGTCCGGCGCGCGTTCCTGATTCCTGATTGAGATCTCACGGTAAGCTGCCCCTTCTGAGTTGTTCAGCAGCATACCAGAGTTATCTTCTTTTGTTGTTGTTATGTATTGTCTATTCTGTTTCAGACAGGAGGATAGTGGTATTTTTGTACATTCTACTAGTTGCTCTAGTACTTGTGACACTAGTTCCTGGCATACATTTTGTAGACTATTATTTTGGGTTGTATCTCTATTACTATGAACTTGTTAATTATCGGCTGTTTTAAATTTAAGATTTAGTAAATGACGGGATTGGTTGATAAAATAAATGAGAACTCACTAGTTGATTAGAGTTGGCTTGCCTAACAACGGCGTTGGGCGCCATCACGACCTACGATGGGATTTGGGTTGTGACAACATAATATCAGAGCACTAGGTTCACATAGGTCTCACAAGTCATGGGAGAATCTAATAGAGTCTTGCGGATCGGTACGGAGACGTCTTTATCTTCGAGAGGCTATACGGTGTTAGAAAACTACTCTTTATTCATCTTCGATCGTGCAATTGATGGTATACTAAATCTCATTCTTCTATTCTCTCACAGATGGTGAGGACGCGCATGACAGATGTTCCAGACCCGAGAGGAGCTGCTCCCCTCGTTGCTAGAGGCTGAGGTAGAGGCCGGGGGAGGGCACCGACCTGAGGTAGAGGACAAGAGCGTCCCAGAGCTGCCCTAGTTGCACCACCGGCGAATCCTGCGGGGGATCCTATCACTGAGGAGCAGGGCGAGGTGCCCAGTTGAGCCTACCCCGACGGACTTTATGACAACACCGGGTTTCCAGGAGGTCATGGGTTGTATGTTGCGGTTCATGGATACCATGACTCAGGCTGTTTTATTTCCAGTAGATGCAGCCACATCTCAAGCGGAAGGGGGAGAACAAACCCCTACTTCTCAGGCTCCTGGTCATGTAGTTGCAGTGTATCTGACTCTGGGTGCACTACCCGCGGATGGGGCTCAGCTGGTTGCTGCAGTGGAACACGAGCCCAGACCGGCTGCGGATGGCAATCCGCAGAAGTTATTGGACAGATGGACTAGGCTACACCCTCCTGTCTTGGGGGTGAGCGTCATGAGGATGCCCAGGATTTCATTGATAGGTGCAGGGACAGATTGCACAACATGAGGATATTGGAGTCTCATGGGTTTGACCTCACTACGTTCCAGCTGGAGGGCAGGGCCCGTAGATGGTGGCAGTCTTATGTTCTTGGAAGGCCAGCGGGCTCTCCTCCCTATGCTTGGAGTCAGTTCACACAGCTTTTCCTGGATAGGTATATTCCACCCTCTGTGAGGGAAGAGCTACGGTATCAGCTTGAGAATCTTGAGCAGGGTCAGATGTCGGTGACCGACTATGAGGCGAGGTTTTCTGAGTTGTCCCGCCATGCACTGATGATACTTCCTACTGACGCAGAGAGGGTGCAAAGATTTGTTGTAGGGTTGATTCTGGTATTAGGGCCAACATGGTCCGGGGGTGGATATGGGGACTTCTTATCAGTTGGTAGTGGAGATTGCTCGGAGGATTGAGGGCTACCGTCTGGGAGGTAGAAAGAAAATGCAGCAGGAAAAAAGGGCTCGCTTCTCTGGAGAGTTTAGAGGTGCCCTGGCTAGGGGCAGAGGTCAGTTTGGGAGGGGTCAGCCCAGCAGGCCCCCATAGTCAGCACCACCACCTCCTATAGGTTCTCCAACGCGCCCCTATTTCAGCGCCATACTAGAGAGTTCTTATCGCCCGCCAGCTATCCAGGGTTCTTCCAGTGGGTATTCAGGTCCCCAGGGATCTTCTGGTTCCTACTTCCGTGCCATACCGGAGAGTTCATACCCCCACCAATTATTCAGGCTTCTTCCAGTGGGTCTACAGGCCATCAGGGTCATACATCGGGGCAGCAAGTCACCGCACCGAGGGGTTGTTTAGAGTGTGGAGACCTTAGTCACATAAGGAGATACTGCCCCAGACTTCGGGGCAAGGAATTGGAGCAGGGTTAGCAGCCTATGATTACAACACCGGCTGCCCAACCGCCTATAGGCAGAGGACAAACTGGTAGGGGCCGTCCTAGAGGTGGAGGCAAGGCGGGGAGAGGTCAACCAGTTACTGCTCAGTCTGGTGGAGCCAGCCAGCCGGCGCTCCAGCCAGGTTCTATGCTTTTCCATCCAGACCAGATGCATTGGCCTCAGCTGCCGTTATCACAGGTATTATTTCTATCTACGGTAGGGATGCTTCAGTGCTATTTGATCAAGGGTCTACCTATTCATATGTATCATCTCTGTTTGCTCATTTTCTGAATATTTCTCGTGAGTCCTTGGGTACTCTTGTTCATGTGTCCACTCATGTGGGTGATTCTGTAGTTGTGGATCAGATCTACCTGTCTTGTGTGGTCACATTTTGTGGTTTTGAGACTAGAGCAGATCTCCTGTTGCTTGATATGACCGAATTTTAGGTCATCCTGGGCATGGAATGGTTATCCCCATATCACGTTGTCCTAGATTGCTATGCCAAGACTGTTACTTTAGCGATGCCAGAGTTGCCGAGGTTGGAGTGGAAGGGTTCCTCAGTCAGTACATCTAGTCGGGTTATTTCTTTTTTAAAGGCATGGCATATGGTCGAGAAGGGTTGTTTGGCTTATCTAGCTTATGTTCGGGACACCACCGCAGAGTCTCTGACGATTGATTCAGTTTCAATGGTCCGGGAGTTCACCGATGTGTTCCCTTATGATCTTCCAGGCATGCCACCGAATCGTGATATTAATTTCTGTATTGATTGGCTCCAGGTACCCATCCTATATCTATCCCATCGTACAGCATGTCTTCGAAAGAGTTGAAGGAGCATCTTGAGGAGTTGTTAGCAAAGGGGTTTGTGTGAACAACTAATTTTTTACCATACCCAAATTATATATTATTTTGGTGTAAATATTTTTTTTAGGTCTAATCTTAATATTTTAAATTTTTATCTTACTCTTAATAGGTTTTATTTAAGAAAATTAAAAACAACAAAAATATTCACATTCTTAGAATATAAGATTTGTTCCTATGTTTAAATAGAAGAAAATATATATGTATATATATATATGTCAACTTGGTTTCTTCTAATTTAAATGTAAGTTATAGTAGTATTTTTTTTAGTATAATTTAAACCTTAGTGTAAATAGTGAGTTTTCTTATTTATATAGTCCCTTTAAGTTTAAAGTAAGTTGGTTGATATATATATATATGTGTGTGTGTGTGTGTGTGTGTGTGTATTTTATCTTCTTTTATTCAATTAAAAAAAAAGGTTAGAAAAAAATTTAAAAAAAATGAAAAAAGAATTTAAAAAAAAAAAAAATCCCAAACTTCTCACCCCCTCACGTCTCTCACCCCCACATTCCCTAACTCCGAACTTCAAAACTCACGTTTCCCACTCCAAATGTAACAAAAAAAAACTACTAAGATGGCTTATAAAAGGGACTGACAGAAAAAAAAAAAAAAAAAAAAAAAAAGAACCAAAAAGAAGAAGAACGAAAAGGGACCGACAGAAAAAGAAGAAAGGACGAAAAAGAGAAAAGAAGAAAAGAAAAAGAAGAAAAGGAAAAAAGGAAAAAGAAGTGAAGAAGTCAGAAGCAAAAAGGTAAAGCAAAAAGAGAAAGAAACAGAAGGAACATGAAAGAACAGAGGAAAAATACCAAAATTGCTCGGTGGATTAATTTGAGAGATTCAATACATAGTCAAATTTTAAAGTTCATTTAATTTTCATTTAATGTCAGTTTCTGTTTTCTAGTGTTTTGATAATAGTACTACATCGGTTGACCCATTTTTGTTGCTTTTGATTTTTCATCTTCTTGTTTAGCTCATATAGAATATTTCGTTGTCTTTGGCTTTCTGATTGTTGAATAACTACATGCTTTTCTTGTGAATTTAAAACTCAAAGTCAAAAAAAAAAAGGGGGCTATGTGAACTGTTAGTTAAAATTAAAAGTTTTATTAATTTTTTAGATGTATCTCAGCTTATACCTTAACGTCAATCATCCACGTGCTTCATGCAACTGTCAAAATTAGTGTCTTCACTTATTAGATTTAGCTGTTAACTTTTAAGGTATAAACGGGAATTACATAGTGTAAATGACCCTTATGATTTCAAATAGCTAAAATCATGTACTTATCCCACAAATAGTTCCATAATTCATGGCCTCACAGAATCTCAAATTAGAATAGAATGAAAAACTTTGGAATATTCGTTAGCATGCCTTTAGACACGTTTTTAATTAATATATCATCGTGATTATGTACACGTTCGCGTGACATAATTACTATTTTCTAAAAATAAATTGAGGTATGCGTTCGGACAAACATTTAATTACCAATTGCACACTTTTTTTTTCTTTGTTAAAAAGAATAACATGAATGAACATAATTTACACGTCAATTTGGAGAGAGTTGTAAAACCAAATTATCACCAGCAAGTCGATGGAATTTTTAATGGAAGTCTTTGGGAAAAAAATAGAGTGAATTAACTTTTGGAATAATGTCAGACTTAAAAAAAGAAAAGAAATTAGAATAGAATAGAATGAAAAACTTTGGAATATTCGTTAGCATGCCTTTAGACACATTTTTAATTAATATATCATCGTGATTGTATAAATGTTCGTATGACATAATTACGATTTTAAGAAAAAAATAAATTGAGGTATGCGTTCGGACAAACATTTTTAATATTAACGAAGCGTGACAAATTGTGTACATGCACGCGTGACATGATTTAAGTGCGGATTTTCGAAATAAAACCAAGGTACACGTTCGCGTGACTTTGGCCAAATAATTTTAATAGTAAAGGCTATTAATTGTGTACACGTACTCGTGACATATTTTCTAGCACACTAAATAAAATGAGTGCACGTACGCGTGATTCGTTTCACAATAATTTCTTAAAAGCGGTAAAAGGTAAAAATATACATAGGCCCTAAAATGGAGTAATTAAACAATTAAGTCAGGTATGATTAAGAGCGACCGTGCTAGAACCACGGAACTCGAGAATGCCTAACACCTTCTCCCGGGTTAACATAACTCCTTACCCGGATTTCTTGTTCGCAGACTTTTTTTTTAAACAGAGTCAAAATTTTCCTCGATTTGAGATTTTTAAAATAAATAAATGGTGTCCCGGGACACCGTAAAAAATCCGTGTGGCGACTCTGAATAAAATGAATAAATTCTAAAATTGAATAATGTCACTTAAATTGGAAATGCTCCCTTATCCCATACCCCTTTCGGTAAAAAGGAGGTGTGACAGTTTGTGAGACCGAGTGTGTCACCTTCGGGTGCACAAGTGTTGTTTGTGAAGAAGACGGATGGGACTATGCGGATGTGCATTGATTAACACCAGTTGAACAAAGCTACCATCAAGAACAAGTACCCGTTGCCACACATTGATGATTTTTTCAACCAGTTGCAGGGTGCTAGGGTGTTCTCTAAGATTGACTTGAGATCATGGTATCATCAGCTGAAGATTCGAGATTCAGATGTCCCGAAGACTACTTTCTGTACTAGATATAGCCATTATGAGTTTTTGGTGATGTCCTTTGTCTTGACTAATGCCCCAGCGGCGTTTATGGACTTGATGAACAGGGTGTTCAGGCCTTATATTGATTCATTTGTTATTGTCTTCATTGATGACATCTTGATATACTCACGTAGCCTGGGGGAGCACGAGCATCATTTGAGATTAGTGCTTCAAACTTTGCGAGAGCACAAGCTATATGCTAAGTTCTCCAAGTGTGAGTTTTGGCTAGAGCCAGTAGCATTGGGGCATATTGTATCAGGAGAGGGTATTAAGGTGGATCCCAAGAAGATTGAGGCGGTTCAGATTTGGTCGCGTCCTACTTCAATGATTGAGATCAGGAGTTTCCTGGGGTTAGCAGGTTATTACCGTTTATTTGTGCAGGGCTTTTCATCCATTGCATCACCGTTGACTAGATTGACCTAGAAGGGTGCTCCTTTTCGTTGGTCCGATGATTGTGAGGCGATTTTTCAGAAGCTCAAGACAGCCTTGACTACATCCCCGGTTCTAGTGTTGCCTTCTCGTTCAAGTATGTATATGGTATACTGCGACACTTCACGCGTTGGCTTGGGATATGTATTGATGCAGGAGGGGCGAGTTATTGCAAGCTTCACGTCAGCTGAAGATTCATGAGAGGAATTACCCTGTGCACGACCTAGAGTTAGCAGGGATTGTTCATGCTCTCAAGATATCGAGGCATTATCTGTATGGGGTGTCATGTGAGGTTTATACCTATCATCGCAGCTTACAACATTTGTACAAGCAGAGGGATCTCAATTTGAGGCAGCGTAGATGTCTTGATTTACTTAAGGATTATGATATCACCATTCTTTATCATCGGGGCAAGGCAAATGTGGTTGCAAACGCCTTAAGAAGGAAGGCAGAGAGCATGGGTAGTTTGGAATATATCTCAGCGGAGGAGATGCCACTAGCTTTGGACGTTCAGTCCTTGGCTAACAGAATTATGAGGTTGGACATTTCAAAGACCAACCGAGTCCTTGCATGTGTTGTTGCTCTGTATTCATTATTGGTTCAGATCAAGGCTCGATAGTTCGATGATCTGCATTTGGCAGTTCTCAGAGAGACGATGCTACAGGGTAGTACCAAGGAGGTTTATATTGGCGAGGATGATGTTCTGCGACTCTAGGGTCACCTATGTGTTCCTAACGTCGGTGGCTTGAGGGAGAGGATTCTAGAGGAGGCACACAATTCATGGTATTCCATTCATCCAGGTGTTACGAAGATGTATCGTGACCTGAGGCAGCATTACTGGTGACGGCGAATGAAGGACATAGTTGAGTACGTGGCTAGATGTTTGAATTGCCAGCAGGTTAAGTATGAGCACCAGAGGCCAGGTGGTCTACTTCAGCAGATTCCTATACCTGAGTGGAAGTGGGATCGCATTACTATGGACTTTGTAGTTGTATTTCCGCGGACATTGCAGAAGTTTGATGCAGTTTGGGTCATTGTCGACAGGCTGACTAAGTCGGCACACTTTATTCCGATTGTGACTACTTATACTTCAGAAAGATTGGCTCAGATAAACATTCGGGAGATAGTTCGGTTGCATGGTGTGCCTGTTTCTATCATATCAGATAGAGGCCCTCAGTTCACTTCCCATTTCTGGAGAGCCGTACAAAGTGATTTGGGGACCTGTGTAGAGCTCAGCACAATATTTCACCCGCAGACCGACGGGCAGTCGGAGCAGACAATTCATATTCTAGAGGACATGCTTAGGGCATGTGTGATTGACTTTGGAGGGCAGTGGGATCAATTCTTGCCTTTGGCCGAGTTTGCTTACAACAACAATTATCATTCCAGCATCGAGATGGCTCCATTTGAGGCTTTGTATGGTCAGCGATGTCGTTCTCCTATCGGGTGGTTTGAGCCTAGTGAGGCTAAGTTGTATGGTACAAATTTGGTGAAAGATGCCTTGAAAAAGGTAAAGTTGATTCAGGAAAGACTTTGCACAACATAGTCCAGACATAAGAGTTACGCGGATTAGAAGGCACGTGATGTATCATTCATGGTCGGCGAGAAGGTTCTCTTGAAAGTCTCGCCGATGAAGGGTATTATGAGATTCAGAAAGAAGGGCAAGTTGAGCCCCAGGTGTATAGGCCCTTTTGAGGTGTTGAGGCGAGTTAGGGAGGTTGCCTATGAGCTTTCTTTACCCCCAGCTTATCGGGAGTTCATCCAGTTTTTCACATATCTATGCTTCGGAGGTATCACACTGACGTGACTCATGTGTTAGACTTCAGTACTATTCAACTGGATGAGAGCTTGGGTTATGAGGAGGAGCCAGTTGCCATCATTGATAGACAGGATCGCCAGTTGAAATCCAAGAGAATTTCTGCGGTAAAGATCCAGTGGAGGGGCCAACCAGTCGAGGAGGCGACCTGGGAGTCCGAGGAGGACATGCGGAGCAGATACCCACGCTTGTTTAGCACTTCAGGTATGAATCTAAACCCGTTCGAGGAAGAATGTTTGTTTAAGTGGTGGAGAATGTAACGACCTGACTGGTCGTTTTTCTTTCTATAACCCGTTCCTCTAAATAAATCTTTCCGTACTTGCTTTTACTGATTTATGACTTGCGGGGATGGTTGGTTCGGGATTTGAAAAAGTTTGGGTTGGAATGCCGAACACTTGTTTCCTTAAGTTTGGATTAAAAGGTCAAGTTTGACATCGGTCAACGTTTTGGGTAAACGACCTCGGAATCAGGATTTGAAGTTCCAACAGGTTCGCGTGATGATTTCAGACTTGGGCGTATGTCTGGATCGGGTTTTGGATGACCCCGGAGCGTTTTGGCGCCTAGTAGTGAAAGTTGATTCCTTAAGGATTTTGAAGTTCTTTAAATTTGGTTTGGAGTGGGTTTTTATAATATCAAGGTCCGAACGGAATTCGAGACCGGAATAGTTCCGTATTGTCATTTAAGACTTGCATGAAAACTTTGGTGTCAATCCGAATAGTATAAATGTGTTTCGTTACATTGGAGGTAGAATGAAGAACTTGAAGTTCATAAGTTTGATTCAATTGGTTTTAGGGGTGATTCTTAGATTTAGCGTTGTTTCGATCATTCCGAGGACTCGAGCGAGTTCGTTTTATGATTTCAAACTTGTTGGTACGTTCGGGCGGGGCCTCGGGGGACCCGAGCGTCAATTGGACGAGGCTCGAGTCAAGTTAGAAAATGTTGGAAAGAGCTAAAGCTCCAGGCATCTATCATAACCGCACTTGCGGTTGGCCAGCCGCAGGTGCGAGACCGCAGAAACGGCCAATCCTTCGCAGGTGTGGCCCAAATTGAGGAGCCTAGGAACCGCAGATGCGGCTCCTCTTCCGCAGAAGCAGCCCCCAAACCGCAGATGCGACCCCAGCTAGCCCGACCAACTTTTGCAGATGCGGACCTTCCCTCGTTGAAGCGAGACCGCAAATGTGGTCCCCTAACTGCATGTGTGCTAATCGCTGAAGGTAGTGCCTTCATTTAATACGGGAAATGTGTAATTTTCATTCATTTCTTGGGCGATTTGGGAGCTTCCAAAGAGAGGATTTCAGCCTAGAGAGGTTAGTTATTTCTACTTAATGTGAGTTAAATACAGAGTTTAGGGGTAGATTACACCATGTAAATTAGTGAAAATTATGGGTTTAGAGTAAAAACCTAGGGTTTTAATAAAAACAAGATTTAACCACAAAATTCGTTATGGAATGAAGTAAAAATCATATATTCTTGTCCTTAGGTTATGGGTAACAACTTCCCTCGAAAATTTTCGGAATCTGGGCACGTGGGCCCCGGAATGAATTTTAGGAAACTTGTATTTAGGGTTGAAAAATTACTTTAATAGTTAGAATATGAACTCTTGGGTTTGTATTGAGTAACTCTTACCCCATTTGAATAGTTTTGGATCGTTCGGCTCCGAATTGAGGGATTGAGCTCGTTCTTGAAATTGGAAGTAAGCTTAGGAGAAATGTGAGTCTCCTTTCTATCCTCGTAAGAGGGAAATAACCCCATAGGTGAATTAAATAAATGTATGTGACATCTGTGGGGGCTACGTACGTGCGTGGTGACGAGAGTCCGTGCGTAACTACTATTATGCTAATCGTCCGGGTAGTTTAGGACCCATATCATGCCATACTTGAAAATGCTAACATTCTTGCTTGCTACTGATATCACCTAGGACATGCTAGAAATTATAAATAAATATAAACGAATGTACGCATTTACTTGAGAACTTGTAAGAATTTATCTGACTATAAATGAGCAATGTGTTCTTACTTGATAATAATTGCTAATTGTGGATCGGGCCGATCGCCTCGGTAGAAATAGATGCATCTATGGTTCGCGCCATTCGACCCTCTGGCAGTGCACAATTTATTATTATGTCCGACCGGGCCGTACGACCTCGGCATGATGTGCACATGTTATTTATGTGAAACTTTTCTGTGATGTACTCTGCTTAAATGCTTGATATGTACTTATTACATGACATGACTGAAATTGATATACTGTTAAGAAGTAGTATCATATTTCTCCTTGTTTTGGGACTGTCATCATATTCATGCTATTCATGCTTAGCGTAACACCTAAATATTATTGATATTGGCCTTAGTAAGTGTCAAGTTGACCCCTCGTCACTACTTCTTCGAGGTTAGACTGGATACGTGCTGGGTACATGTTGTTTATGTACTCATACTACGCTTCTGTACTTAACTGTACAGGATCTGAGGCAGGTGCATCTAGTTACCCGTCCGGCGCGCGTTCCTGATTCCTGATCGATATCGCACAGTGAGCTGCCCCTTCTGAGCCGTTCAATAGCATACCGGAGTTCTCTTCTTATGTTGTTGTTATGTACTGTCTATTCTGTTCCAGGCAGTAGGATAGTGGTATTTTAGTACATTCTACTAGTTGCCCTAGTACTTGTGACACTAGTTCCTGGCATACACTTTGTAAACTATTATTTTAGGTTGTATCTCTATTACTACGAACTTGTTAATTATCGGCTGTTTTAAATTTAAGATTTAGTAAATGACGGGATTGGTTGGTAAAATAAATGATAACTCACTAGTTGATTAGAGTTGGTTTGCCTAACAATGGTGTTGGACGCTATCACGATCTACGATGGGATTTGGGTCGTGACACATCCCTCCACCGACGACCCAGTAAATATCTCCAAACCACCATACACCCAACAAATTCCCATCCCCCCGTCGCCCACAACCAACACAAATTCTTTTACCAGTCAAGTGCAAAACTTTTTTACTGACTCACCTCTACATGTCACACCCCATACCCTAATTCCACCCCCTCTTTGTCTAGTTAACTCCTACGTCAATCCTCCACCACCTGACACAAAAGACCAGCCCACCTTAGTTCCCTCTCCAACAGAAACTTTGGACCAATCTAAACAGTACTCCTAAACAACACTTCTTCAAATATAATACTTCATCCTCCCAACACTATAATTCCCATGCAACATACTCCTCTCTTTCAACTCCTCTAATTACTTCAACACACCCAGACTCTACTTCTATTACTCCAACTCACTTAATCTCATATGTACCTTCCTTTAGTTATGGACCAACACCACCCACCTTATCCTTCACCCCTATACCCGACCCTGTACATTACTCATAATACCTCGGACCTCCCCCTCACATTCATAGTTGGAATAGATTCTCACCGGTCAAGCCCTCATGTTTCGCTTAACCATCAGCGATCAAGAGATCATAGTGGTTCGCCTAACCATCAACGATCATGGTGGACCTCCCACTGGTCAATGAACGCTCCACCACCGCACACTTTACACCCTACTCTGAAAATCCCTTTTTACCACCTCTCCCCCTCTGCTGGGATCGATCTTCACCCCTTGGAACACTCAACTAACACTATCCTTCCCGATGGACCTATTGATGCCTCTACACAGTCCTCTGAGCACTTTGCTTTTACCCCCCCCCCCCCCCCCCCCCCCCCC
>ML345314.1:17729-36651 GCA_005239505.1 Nicotiana paniculata
CCCAAGCCCGATCATTCCACCTTAATCATTGTCTCGAGAACTCGATGCCACAACCCAACAACGGGACCTAACAACCACCCTATTAGAAATGAGAGACCAGAACCTTCCGTGCAACTCTCGACGACCTTCAGAGCTTTGTATTAAAAGAGCAATATGTAAAAAAAAAAAGTATGTCTCAAATGTCCATCCACTCTCCTAAAGTGTTCCCTCACCATTCTGCCAACACTAAACCCCGAAATAGGAAAATATACCATAGTGCTAATCCTAACTTTACAGCAAGTGACCTCTCCACCTCTGGAGACCCAGCTTGCACTAGTTCCTAGGGACACAAACCCAGTTCCTCCTGACCCACATGTAGAATTATCCCATACTTCTCCAAATATAATTTTTATGCTTTGGAATTGTCGTGGTGCTCGTAAATGACTTTTGTCGCAATTTATGCTCACTACTAGATTACCATGCTCCGGCTTTGATAGTTTTATTTGAAACCCACTTGCAAAATCATATTATCCTACGTGACGATTTTGGCTTTACCAACCTCTATGAGGTTTCTGCTAATGGACAAGAGGGCGGTATTGTCATGCTATGGCATGATCACCTACTGAGTGTTGAAAATTTAGACGGAGCAGGAGATACACGTCATGATTCAGGTACTCCCGACTCCACAAAAATAGCTTTTTCTGCTATTTATGTTAGTCCTTGTTATGCTAATAGAGAAATATTATGGCAAAATGTTATGTGTCTTTTTGATCATTATAAGAGTCCTTGGGTTATTAGGGGTGACTTCATTGAAATATTGCACTCCACTGAGAAATTTGGCGAGCGTTCTATAAATAACTCACGTTCAAATCAATTTGCGGACTGTATAAATTACTGTAATTTGGTTGACCTTAATTACTAGGGTAGTAAAAATATACACAGACAAAAAAAAGATATTATGACTACCATATTTTAGTACGTTTGGATAGACTCTTCACAAATTATGAATGATTATCTTTATTTCGTGAGTCTAATGTGCGTCATTTGCCATGTACCCACTTAGACCACACACCATATTACTTAGACTCCAATCACCACGCAATAATAAATCAAGCATCTTTCTTTTTGAAACTATTTGGACGTCACATCCCGACTTTATACAACATACTTCGTGATAGTTGGCACCCTTCTCCCTCCTTACTATAAGCCATTGACCACTTCCAATACAATATAAACTATTGGAATAAAACCTCATTTGGCAACATCTTCCATTGAAAACGGCGCTTACTAGCTCGATTAGAAGGCATCCAGTCCTCCCCCAACTTTCCACTAGTCATTTTAGCACGACTTGGAAGATTCCCTTTTAAAAGAATACAATTATGTATTTCGATTAGAAGTAGAATTTTGAAAACTTAAATCACGTGTTCAATAGTTACAAAAAAGAGACGCAAATACAAATGTTTTTCACCTCTCCACTTTAACCCATCATAGACGGAATCGTATTACCGCCTTAAAGGATCAAGTGGGTAATTGGTACTTTGAGTATACTCAAGTACAAGACACTATACTTACTTATTTCAACACGCTTTCTACCACTTAATCTCCTCAATCCCCGTTACGCCGCACCCGGCTAAGCTCTTCCCCGATCACGCCCACAGAAAACTCTGCTCTTCTCAGACTTGTAATTAATTTAGAAATTATATCAGCTGTTAGGTCCTTTAAACCATTTAAGGCACCTAGTTCAGATGGTCTACACCCATTTTTTATCAATATTTTTAGTTAGATGTGGGACCTAAAGTGACCACCTTCCGTAAACAAAACTTTACAGATCACGAAATCCAGCCACTATCAACCAAACATACCTTTGCCTAATTCCAAAAGTGCGTCGTTTTCCAATTTTGACC
The DNA here is from genome assembly GCA_005239505.1 of Nicotiana paniculata. Taxonomy (NCBI): domain Eukaryota; kingdom Viridiplantae; phylum Streptophyta; class Magnoliopsida; order Solanales; family Solanaceae; genus Nicotiana; species Nicotiana paniculata. The sequence goes on from ML345314.1 coordinate 19,613, forward strand.
TATTGATTTTTTCTCTTCTATATAAAATCATCACGAAAATAATTGTTCAGTAGATTAAACCTCTCATGACAAAAATTATTAGCCCTACTGATAAGTGAGGATTTTGACTGTTTATATTAACATGTTTTTGTTTTTAGTCCGAAAGTATTGAATTGTGTTCCCGAAACTAATGAAATATTATAAATTGCAGGAATATTAAAAGTTTGGTCTCTCATGATGAAATCTGACTCAAAAAGAAGTATTTCGAAGCACAAGACAATAAAGGACGCAGAAGCAGAGATGTGCGGTTCGCAGAAGGAATTCTGCGCTCGTAGAAGAAATTGTTGACCGCAGAATTCCATATGCGGCCGCAACCCAGTTAAAGAGCCCAACAGGAGTTTGACAAATGTGCAAACCGCACATGAATTGCGCGGCCGCAAAACAGGGTCTGCACTGATGCCAAGTCCTGACTCCTTTCAGAAGTGCGGACCGCACCAGAATTGTGCGGCTGCAATCCATAAATGCACGGCTGTGGAATCCTCCTTCCTGCCAACTGAAGAAAATTGCGGTCCGCACAAGGAATTGTGTGACTATAGAACCCCCCGAGGGGCATTTTTTTCAGGGATTTTTGACACAGTATAAATAGACGAGTTTCACAAATTTAGGTCAAGTTTGAACATTAAAAGTTGTTGTAGCCGTTTCTTTTTACTACTTTAGGAAGTTTTACATTATTTGGTGTTAAAACATTAGATTTCATGATTTTAATCTTTCATTATGAGTTTAATTAACTTTTCTTCTTTATTTTCTTCAATTCCCATTATGAGTAGCTAGCTTTTTACTAGGGTTATGACCCAACCCTAGTATATAAACCTTATGGGTATTTAATTTAATGTTTGTTTATGATTGAGTGTTAATTATTTAGCTTAGTTCATGCTTCATTTTTATAATTAATAGTTGCAAACATTGATTACTTGAGAAAGAGCGACCTAGTCTAGGAGAACTTGGCTAACAAGGAATTGGGTTAATTGAGAGATTGATTAGCCTGTTAAAGGGTTCAAACTTGAGATAGCAAGAACCCGACTTGAGCTCATATTAACTATTTTATTTGATACCCATTTGGACTTGAGAAATCCATATTGGGCAAAATCACTCTCTGTCCGAGAAGTATTGAGAGGGTAATGTAGAGTTGAGAGCTATAATACACCATAATCAACAAAATAAACATTAACATCTTTATCCATTAGGAAAACACCTGGGTCATTGTCACATCCCTAGGCTTTTAAACTATTTGGAAAATCACCATAAACATTCATCTCTAATCTATTTATCTTATCTTGCAATCATTAGAGTAATAGTAGAAGTATAAATCAAGACTCTGTTGTGGACGTGCAATTTTAGGTAGTCCATTCTCTTGCTTCAAATATATACTCATAATGCACCTCATAATTCTCTGTGGATTCGACCTCGACTTATAGTTGGGTGATTTATATTGCATACGACCATATCATATCTTTATTGAGGTGTGTTGTGGACGTCATCACCTACCTAATCCAGCTTCCAACAAAACCGTAGAGCGGCGAATAATGTCATTTTTGTTCAAGAAATTCTCTCACACTTTTAAGCGCAAATCAGGGAAGACTAGTTATATGCTTCTTAAACTTGATCTAGAAAAAAACTTTTGACAGAATTGAATGGTCTTTTGTTCGACAGGCCCTACAATACTTCAATTTTCCTCATCTCTTCAAATGAAACATGTCTTGTATCACCACTACTTCCCTGTCAGTCCTCATCAATGATTCTCGCACCTCATGTTTTACTCCCTCGCGTGGGATTCGTCACGGAGATCCCCTATCCCCATACTTATTTATATTATGTATGAATTTAGTTACTCAAAATATGAAAGTAGACTACCAACTATGGCAACCTATCAGCTTATCTCGTCATGGACCACATATCTCGCATCTATTCTTCGTATAAATGATATCATTTTTACATCCACAACTTCAGCCACTAGTTGCCATGCCATCATTTATATTCTTAATGAATTCAACTAAATTTCTCGCCAAAAGATTAATTTTCAATAATCAAAAATTCTTTTCTCTAAAATTTGCACCCCTCGAGATGGAAACTTTATTCTCACTTGGCAAATACCTCGATTTTCCCATTTCACCTTCCGACCTTCAAAACGTGATTTTTAATTCCTTCTTGATTAGTTTAAAACTAAACTCATTGGTTGCAAGACAAATTTCCTTAGCCTGGCAGGACACACCACTCTTACACCCTCAATAGTTTACCAAATCTATGATGCAATATATTAATCTTCCTTAATATATAGTCAACCAACTACAATGCTTTCAACACAATTTTCTCTGGGGGACAACTCCCAATAAAAAAAAAATTCATCTAATCAAATGGAGCAAAGTTATCACCCCGAAGCAGCATGGTTGACTGGGTGTTCGGCAGATTCACCTCAAGAACCAGACCTTATTAGCAAGTCAAGCTTGGCGACTACTCAAACAACCCTCTTCTTTATGGGTTGCCACTCTACTAAATAAATATTTCTACCACCGAGGGATCGAAACACCGGTGGCTCCTTCATTAGGAATAACCTTGTTACTAGATGGAAACTATGCCAACAAGGAATAAAATGAATTATTGGTAATGGTACTCTTATTAACTTTTGGACAGACTCCTGGATACACTACAATACATCACTTCATAACTCTTTAATTGGACCACCACCACGTCATGCCTATACAAATACTGTCTCTACCTATCTTTCCCATGGCCACTAGGACTTCACATCCCTCCCTTTTGAACTAACCCCATCAATCCTACAAAGTATACTTAATGTCTATATCCCTTCTTAAACACCTTCTTCCGACTCTTTTGCTTGGGCCCTCAGGAAGCAGGGACATTCACCATTAAATCACTCTACCTCTATCTATTCCCTACAACCCCTAGAAACTCCTTTACGTGGATTTAGAAACTCCAAATACCTCCAAAAATAAAATATTTTCTATGGTTATGTGGCCACCATCGACTACCCACGACGGCACACTATCACCATCTAGGCATACTTACCAATGATACTTGTGCTCACTGCCTGAGTAGTCTCGAAACTGTTAATCATCTCCTCCTCGAATGCCCAATAGCCACATAACTCTGGTCTAACATTAAAATGCTCCCAGAAATAACTACTCTGGATATTCTTGAGGACACTCCCCCCTCCAATTCGGTGGCTGAAACAAATTATCTTACACAATGACGTTTCCAACTCCCTCAATATCCCAAAATTCCATCCTTATACCATTCTGTTTATGGCATACTTGGCTAGCTAGAAATATAAAAATCTTTGACTCATATATAATATCACTCTCCTCATTTCATCTCTTTAACACGGTAGCAGAGTACTACTACATTATTATTCTACTGCCGTCCCCACATAGTCGTATACCTCTACCTATCAAATGACACCCCTAACATCGCAACATTCAAATTAAACACTGATGGTTCAGCTAGGTTCAATAGTGTTCAGGATGGGATTGGCAGTGTAATACGTGACTTATTAGGTACCTAGCTCACGGGCTTTGCGGGTCACCATATCTCTCATGGGAGTGTTGAAACTGAATTAGTTGCACTATATTGGCCTTTACTCATGGATATAAACCACTCGAAATGAACCTGGACGCACAGATAGTCATTACTATCTTACAGACATCGCATCCTTTATATACTAATATTACACATGATTGCAGGTTTCTGCTCGCGCAACTAGATGATCCAATCGTACTTTACACTTACAGGGAGCAAAACCAAGTAGCTGATTTACAAGCAAAGTTTGGAAGCCATATGGATAGTTCTGCAGGCATTTTTGCACAACCACCACCTTTTATTCAAACAGCTTTGGAGGACGACCGCTCAGGCAAACTTTCTGTTAGAAGAGTGGCACCATCAGCTCTTCCGCCTTCAATTTGTTTGCAAAGACCTCTTGGACGATCTTTTGTATTTCCTAGGATACGGAACCAACCGTAGTAGTTTTTCCCTGGTTTACTCTCTTGTCACGACCCATCACAAGGTCGCCCTCTTAGGACTATGTTTATGTTTTCACATGCTCCTTGTACTACTCCACGTTAATATAATATAAATAATTATCTTTTGCACCAAAAAAACATTAAAAAGAAATAAAAAAACTTATTTTTGGTTTATGTTTATCTATAATAGCAAAACAATATTTAAGCGTCAGATATTGTTATAGGTGTATGACATCCTCTCACTATAAGTGTGTAAAAGAAATGCCAGAACAAATAATATTGTTATAGAGAGAATTGATTGTTACACGTAACCCATATAATGTCCCCCCAAATAAGAGTAATACTATTAATTAACACAATCTCCTTTTAATATTTGAGATTAGTTAAAGTCCTCCTTCAACAATTATCTTTAATTTATTAATATATTTCCTTTGAACTATCTTGACTTTGATACTAGTTTTTTTCCTCCTCTTTTTAAGTTGCCATACTAGATCCACACATCTTCCTCCATCCTATTAAGATTGTACAATTTAAATCTGGAATTTGTGAAGATAATGCACATGTTAAAGAGTTTATAAGATACGCGAAATTCCTCTTTTCCTCTTCCCCAAAAAATATTAACATTGTATTATCCTGCTAAACAAAACTTTGGTCTCCGAATTGAGAAAAATATTGTTATATACTAGGGTTAACATAAAAATTAAAAGCACAAAGTTGAAGTATATATAATTACAACAAGCTCGAGAATTAATTCTTAGAAAGTTCAGAGTCCCAAGTTCGAAATCATCACGCGAACCTGTTGGAACCTTCAAATACTGATTCCGAGATCGTTTACTAAAAACATTGACCGAAGTCAAATCTGGTCTTTTAAGCAAACCTTAAGGAACCAAGTGTTCCGATTTCAACCCAAACTTTTTCAAATCCCGAACCAACCATCCCCTAAGTAACAAATTAGTAAAAACAAGTACGAAAAGTCTTATTTAGGGGAACGGAGTTCTAGAAAATAAAACGACCAATCAGGTCGTTACCGGATAGTGAGCTAGTATCTCGTTGGGCTTGAGGCGGGTTGGACAACTGTGGGGTAAGTTCTGGAATTAAGGGGTTGTGGTGTGTAATTGTGGCATGGGCCAGCCCAGGAGTTGTGGATGGGGATGGGAGTGTAGGTGAGGTAGTAATATGGGAGGAGGAAATTATATTAGTTTGTTTAGAGGTTGTAGGGTTTGTATTAGTAAGAGCCCGTCTAAATGGACTTATTTTCAATGGCTTTCAAGCATAAGGCATAAGTTAGGAATTTTAGCTTTTGACTTTTGACTTTTTAGGTCATTTTAGGTTAAAAACAAGTGCTTAAAAATACTTTTTTATTTTATTCAAACACTATAAAATGACTTAAGAGTTATTTTGGCTTAAAAATACTTAAAATAAGCCAATTCAAACGGGCTCTAAGTAAGTTGGGCTTAGTTACAGAACTAGTCTTAGATTTGGTAATAGATAGGTTATTTAATTGATTTGTTTCTTGAATTTCGTCCATTGAGGTAAGTAATGATAGATTAGTAGGATTAACAAGCGGGGGTTAGAAGTGTCTTTTGTGAGAGAAGTAGGGTTTGAAGACTTACCTGGGGTGGCTTGGAGTGCCTCCAAAGCTGTAGGGGTTATTCCGTCATTGAGGAGTGATGATTGCAATCGCTAATCCATAGTAATTTGTTAAGTGGTCGTTAATGTGGAGGTCTAGTTTTACCCGTACATACATGATGTTTGGATGAAAATTTTACTATTTGCCACGGGGTTTCAGATGTGCCAGCCAGCACGTTGGGAATAGTAGAGTTGGCCGTTTGGCGTGATGGAGGAGCAATTGTTTCTAGATGTGGAGCATGAAACGTACAAGCCTTGGTATTGTGGCTAAAGCGCCCACATCGGATACAAGGGCTATTTAGCCCCTCATATATAACTAGTTGCTTGTGATTACCAATGTAGATATGTGTTTTTAGTGACTTTTCAAGAGGAACCTCAATACAAAATACGAGTATAGTAATCTCGTGGATGAGGTGCATGCGTCAATTTTTAGTGGGTGACCCAGTTTATGCCCCCAAATGACGGAGTAAGCTAGCTTGGCAGAGGAGGCAACAAATTTTGATAAGGAAATGGCCAAGGATTCTTCATGAAAAGCATGAAGCATATTATCCTCATGTGTAAATTTAATAAGGAAGAAAGCATGCCCGAGATCAATGAGGTTGATTGGTTCGAAGATCTCCAAAGAGTTTGGAATTTTGTTTAAGCAATTGGTTTCTAATGGATTTCCGAATAGTTTAATTATAATGGAGTTTTTCCAAGGGGGTGTTAGAAAATTTCATGGATGAGGTAACAAATAAGGTGATGAAATACAAAAAAATATATATAAAATATTTCAAAAATCTAAGTAAAAAAAGGAACTTTTTTAACGGATATAATTGAAATTCATTGAAAACATATAGATAAGTCAATATACAAAATTTGAGGAAGATTAGAGGTGATTTGGACTGGTTTTATATCAAAATTCATAATTAAATCGAGTTCAAAAACTTTTTCTGCGACACATGTATCAAACATGTATCACACATGTATCTAACACACAGGTATACATGTGATACACAATTGATACAAATATGATACATATGTGATACACAAATGATACACAGTGTGATACACATATTTTTTTTGTTCAGTTTTTACTTCGAATATTCAATTCAAACCACCTCAAAACTTCACCAAATCATTCCAAAACTGAGATTCAAGCTCCTTAAGATGTACCCAATTTATTCTTATAACACCCACTCAAAAGAAAGCAAAAAATTAACTTTTTTTGCTACAAATAACTAAATGACTAATATTAATAATATTTGACTAATATTAATATATTTTAAGAATCGACGCATTTTTATAACAAACTACTTATAAATATACATAGCTAATAATTTCCCTATATATTAGCTATGAGTTTTAATAAAGAATGGACCAGCGGAATGCAAAAATAAGTCATAACTCAACAATAGCAAAATATCTATTTCTAATTGATGATAGGGGCTCCTATATACCTTCTTTTTAAGCTTTTCGACACTTTTTATTCCTGACTAGTCTTAAGGTACGAGCTTTACGTGTGTACCCCGTTTCAATAAGTATAAAAACTTTTAAATAATATAAAAATATTTTTGAACTACGTATATCTGATGTATAATTATTTTAGTATCAAAGTTATTTCTAAAATTTGATGTTGAGATAAACAGTGTAATACTTTTAGATATTGAAATAATTTATTCTAATTATAGCATTTATTAGAATTTTTATTTACATTTTGGTACATAAACTTTCTAGAAGAAGCATTTGATTAAAGAGTTGTGAACATGTTATTATATACACAGATAATCAAACATAATGTTCCACGTAACTTTTTTTTTTTTTTTTTATTTACTAAGATAATTAAATTATATTAAGAAATCGGCTTTGACTTTGTATATAACCAGTTATAAATATATAATCTATCTATACTATTATAAAATCATTAATCCCGTGCGCAAAATATTAATCAACCTTTTTACTTTTATAAATATATTTCACTATAAAATTATTATTCAATTAGTTTTAATATTTCAGAACTTGAAATTTGATTACATTTTTTTATTAAATAATTTCCTAATATGAGCTATGTACGACTCCTAATTAGAAATTTAAAATCAATTAAAATTTTACCTAATATAAATTCTTGTCTTATTTGAACTACGTAATTATAATATCTTTCATATTAAAAAATTACATTTATAATAAAAAAATTATAATTTTTATTATTTCGTTATATTCATTATTTGATCTCTAAGTATTTTATTTGTTCAGAGTCCAAGTCAATACGATATGCTTTGAGTGTATTAATATAAAAATATTATTATTATAGGAAACAATTTATGATTTTCAGAGAAGTTTAAATTTGCTGCAATTTTGAATATAACAAAAGTCCTATTTATTGTTGAATTCTAAATCTCAAGGTCATGCATCAAGACCATGTTAAACTGTCTCAAGCACATGCAGAAACAAAACTTCTTTTTGCCACTAAACAATGTCTTATTTGTTATTTGATTTGTATATGTTCTTTAGCATGACAAGATTGAAAGCGTAACAGTTCAATCTCAGAGTACTTTTTTTCTTATTTATAAAATTGCTTATGTTGCATAATTAAATAAGTCCAGAATTTACATAAAATATTTAAATAGTAAAACTTCCTATATAATTTAAATAAGAAAAGATTTAATGCAAAAACTTTACTTGATTTAATATTTCTAAATATTAGGAATATAATTAAATGACTATTTTATCTACTGTAAAAACTATTTTTAAATGGTAAAAAGGACGAATGATATTTTACTCATTTAAAAAAAAAAATCTTTTGAAGACCAATTTTTGTTTTCACTGTTACAAAATATTAAAAATAAACAAATAACACAAAAATACTTTTATCATGATTGTTGGTCTATCAACCTTGAAAAGTGTACTGATGGTTTGCATCTAGGAGTATGTTTTTGTACATAAATCACTCATGGATTGAGTGTATCAACATTACAGAAAAAAGTTCATAAAATGATAACGTAAAGTCTAAAATGACTAATTTTAAGTTCATAATTTACGAAAAATAAATTTATATATAAAAAATATAGAGAGATGTGATATTAAAAGCTGTAGTCATAGTAAAAGCAAAATGGTACAAAATAAAAGCTAAATTAGTGACCCTCCTACTTTCATAGTAATTTAACTTTTAGGTACGCGCTTCATGCATGTACCCCTTATCAATAAATATATATTTTTTAAATTATACAAATATTGTTTATAAAGGCCAAATTGCTATTATTTTTATTAGCTAATATTAAAAATAAATAAATAACACAAACATACTTTTATCACGACTGTTCAAAATTTATCAAATAAAAAAAATTGAATAATTTAATCATTTTTGTCTTTTGAGACGTCAGAATAAAGCGATTAGTCTCACATATTACAGAAAAAAAGTTGATAAAATGACAACGTAAAGTCTAAAAATGACTAATTTTAAGTTCATAATTTATGAAAAATAAATTTATATATAAAAAAATATGAGAGAGATGTGATTTGTTGGATAAATATAAAAAATAACTAATAACAACTTATTCAAACTATATTACTGTTTCTTCCTTATTGCCTCAAGTTCTCACTTTACCAATTTGACTCATAATACTATAAATAATGTTATTCTAGTCTAAGGCTTTTTTCGTTGGTATTGCTCTTATTATGGGACAAATTTATGTATCCTAAGAGTTTCATGAAAAATAATTTTAGACAAAAATTAATGATAACTTATTTAAAATATATTACTGTTTCTTCTATTGCTTCAAGTTCTAATTTTTACCATTTGACTCATAATACTATAAATAATGTTATTCTAATCTAAGATTTTTTCGTTGGCGACGCTCTTTATATAAAATAAATTTATGTATCCTAAGAGTTACATGAAAAATAATTTTACTTACATAATAAATTAGAAAATTCAAAAAACAAAGTTATATATCCCAAGAGTTTCGTAAAATAGAGTTTTACTTATACAATTTTTAAAATGAAAAAAAAAACTAAATTGAATTTTTATTCTAATTAGTTCATTAAAAAACTTAATTATTTGTTCTCAATGATAAAGAAAATAATTTTGTATTTATTTTCTTACTATTAACTCATCTTTTGTTTTAAATATTTACCGTAATTACTTTTTGTCCAATAAGAATTATATTGGTTTAAAAAATAAAATTTATTATGCTTTAAAAAAAACATATATTTATACGTAATACATAGGACTTATTTTCCGTTAATGTTTTTCTATGAGACCCTGAGAAAGCACATCATATTTGTTCTAACCCAAAATTCAAAGTCCAATTATAAGTTGATTAAAATTATGAAAAAATCCTTTATATCCTGTTGGAATTAATGTAAGTAATAGGAAAAATTAACAATAGTATAGTTACATATAGATATATATAAAACTAACTTAAAACCAATTTAGCTTTTGCATATAAATGGAAAAAGTAAACGCAAAACCTACTAAAAACATCCAAATCCTAAAAGGAAAAATTTAGGTTTTCCTACTAAAAACCTTCAAATCCTAAAAGTGGAATTTAATACTCCTATGTATGAATTGAGTTGAAAGTGAAGAAACATGAAATTCTAAAGCTAAAAGGAATTGAAAAATCAATATTATAAATAGTAAGAAAATAATTAAATGACTGTAATGACCCGATCAGTCGTTTTGAGCCCTAGCGTATCGTTCGGCAGTTTGCGGCTATGAGCAACTTCACTTCAGGTATTATGACCTGTACGCATGGTCGGAATTGAATTTTGGGGTGTTCGGAGTTGATTTGGAAAGAAAATTCTCATTTCTGAAGCTTTAAGTCAGAAGAATCTGACTAATGGTTGATTTTGAGCAAACGATCCCGCAATAGAATTTTGATGATTCCAATAGTTTCGTATGGTGATTTCGGACTTAAGCGCATGTTCAGATTTTGATTTGGAAGTCCGTAGGATAATTCGGCTCATTTTGGTGAAAGTTGGAAAATAGAAGATTTTTGAAAAGTTTGACTGAGAGTTGATTTTTACAAAATCGGGGTTGGAATCCGATTCTAAAAATTGGAACAGTTCCATTATGTCATTTATGACTTGTGTGCAAAATTTAAAGTCATTCCGGGTTGATTTGATACTTTTCGCCGAAAAATATAGAAGTTGAAAGATTTAAAAACTCATTATTTGATTCGATGCACGATTCGTAATTTCGGCCGTTGTTTGATGTAGTTTGAAGCCTCGACTAAGTTCGTATTGTATTTTGGGACATGTTGGTATAATTGGTTAAGGTCTCGAGGGCCTCAGGTGGATTTCGGAAGGTTAACGGAATGGATTTCGGACAAAGAAGCTGCTGGAATTTTTCTGCTGCAAAAGTTGTTTTTGGACAGCAACTGGTGCAATCGCAGAGCTGACTTTGGAAGCTTATATATAGAAATCTATAAGGAATATAAAAATTATCAAAACCTGAAAATTATAGTCCTTTGATTCTAGTATCCAGAAAATTAAACCATTTATTATTTGGACATTTGTACAAAAAGTTATGATCGACTGATAAAAGGCTAGTAAAACAGTTTCGGCATAAATTTTTGATGCATGGAGCCGACTTTGGAAGCTTATATCTCGAAATCCATAAGAAGTTATATGGTGGAAAACCTATCTAATGAAAGATCTTCGAGTCTAGTTTCTAACTCTTCAAACCGTTCATCATTTGGATATTTACACAAAGAGTTATGGACGTTTTAGTAACTCAAGGTACAACTCGCTGAAGCACCTGTGCCTATATAAGGCAGTCACGGGCATCAACCATTTTGGAGACTTTCTTGAGCTAGGGATTGGTTCTTTTATGGTGGATACGACCTTGGGGACTATTAAGAATACAAGGTGAGTTTTTTTTTGGATATTTTAAGTTAATAACATCCTATTAACACTAGTATTAACATCATTCAATCTTTGAAATCCCTAAAAATCCTACAAAGTTGTTCAAGAACACCAAATTTTTCAAGCATTGGATTTTTAAGGAAACGCTTCAAGAAGGTAATACTAATGCTTCGAGCTTATTTCTTATGAGTCGGTGAGAGTAATTCTAATATTTTTTTCAAGCTGTTTTGGTTGGATAATTGATTTCATAAACCCTAGTTCATAGCATGAACAATGTTCTTGAGAAAATAAAGGAGAGATAAATAGTGTTTTTAGAAATGAAACTAAAGGATGCACTGAACATATGGAATCATTTTCTAGCTTAGTTGAAAGTGTTCAACTAAGTAATCATCAAATTCAATATTTTGAAAATGTTGGTTAAGGAAGACGATGAGTAGTAATTTGGCGGTGTTGGAGAATTAATGTAGTATCATTGATGACTTCAAATGGGTAGTAAATGATAAGAGTGGAGTTGAATGTGCTAGTAAGTGAACCTATTAGACGATTTGAGCTGGAGGCTTGTAGCCAACTTGTGAGCCATAAATGGATATTGATAAATATTTTTGAGTCATATTTTGATTGTAATTGAGATTGTAATTGTAGATATCAATTTGTTGGTGGCGTATGAGCATTTTACTCAATGTTACGTGTCGGAGGAGGATTAAAAGTTTGTGAATATTAATAAAGCGAAAGCGAGTTTTGGAGTGTTGGGCATCGATCGAGTTGTTTAAAAGACTTAGGAGTCGGCTATGGAACTTCGGAGCGAGGTAAGTCTCATTTCTAACCTTGTAAGAGGGAGTTAACCCCATAGGTGAACTAAATTATTATATGTTTCTATTTGTGGGGGTTACGTACGCGCGAGGTGACGAGAGTCCATATGTAGTTACAAACTATGCCTTTGTCCGGGTAGTTTTAGGCTTACATCATGCCTTGTTAGTATTGTTATTGATTTATGTTTATTGTTTGCTTTGAGAAAGAACGTGATTGAGTTTGCTTATTAAATGTTTTGAAAGAAGTTGAAATTGAGGAAAAATTGGGATCTTAAAATTTTTCATTGAAATTTCATATTTTGAAAAGAATGGAAGAATACTATAATAACTTAATAAATCTATGTGTAAACGCGTCGCATGTATGATTCGCGAACGGGATAATTATTTTAAATTTTTATTTGACCGCGTCGCATGTATGATTCGCGAGCGGGGTAATTCTTTTAATTTTATATTTGACCGCGTCACATGTATGATTCGCGAGCGGGGTAATTCCTTTAAATTTATATTTTACTGCGTCACATGTATGATTCGCGAGCGGGGTAATAGATTCATCTATGATTCGCGCCGTTCGACACTCAACAGTGCATAGTTTACATTTATATTCGATCGGGCCGAACGTCCTCGATGGTATTTGTTTGTGATAATAGAATTGGACGTTCCTTTTGTAATTGGTATAAATTCATTGTTTGTGTGATTACATGTTTTAAAGGATGGAAGTGATTTAAGCTCTTAATTAGGTGGAAGACTTGTTCAGTTATTTCTTGTTCTGAGTCATATGTTATATATCATGCTTAATTAGAAGTTCATATTATCATATTATTGGACCACTAGTAAGTGTCAGAGCCGACCTCTTGTCACTACTTCTTCGAGGTTAGACGGGATACTTATTGGATCGCGTTATTTTCGTACTCATACTACTCTTGCTGTACATTTTTTTGTACGGGTACATGTATGGATAGTGGCTTTGTGGGTACAGTGGCGTAGTTGATACGGGGACTTAGGTAAGCTGCATCTTAGAAGACGATCAGCAGCCAACAGAGTCTCCTTCAGAGTACTTGTATCTTCTTTTCTGTCCAAATTTGTATTTCGGACAGTTATTGTATTTTATTTTACTTCCTAGTAAATGCTCATGTACTTGTGACACCGGGTTTTGGGGCGACTATGGGTTGCACTACAGTGACATTGTTGTAAAAATGTTATTATTTATTCTGTAAATTCAACATTTTACAGTTTAATTAAAGGAAAGATGAAATTTTCAAAATAATAAAATGAAAACAGAGTTAAGTATTTATTGTTGGCTTACCTGACAGTGGTGTCTGACGCCATCACGATCTTAACAGATTTTGGGTCGTGACAATAACTATTCTTAAATGTAGTAGAAAATTAATTAAATGACTATTCCTAAATAGTAGAGAATTAATTAAATGATCATTCCTAAATAGTAGAAAATTTAATTAAATTACAATCTTGTCCGATATAAATTCAGTTTTAAAAGAGTAAAAAACGCGAACGACATTTCGCTAAAGATCTTCGTGCTTTTAATATAACATAAAAAATAAATATAAATATAGATAGATAGTCATTAAAGTTCTATATATTGTAACAAATGATCAGTTCAATTAAAGGAATTAAATGGGGATGGGATTCAAAAGAGCATGGCAATAAAACCTGGAGCAGAACGTGATAAGTTTGACGTAATACTATTAGCTAAATAGTCTAATACTGATGGTGAAATGTCGTTGCCAAGAAGATAAGACAATTCGATAAAGACATCTTGAAAAGGGAATATGTGGTAATGCCACAGACCAAGCGTTTCCTACATTCTCCGATCATTTGCAATGGCCATCATCGAGGGGAGAGTTAATCATTAGTGTCGGCCGAACTCAGTACTTCCAAACTCTATATTTATCTTATTGAATATAGTTAAAATTATTATTTTAAAATTTATTAATACTTAAACAAATTAAAATTTTAAACTCATAAACTTCAAAGTTAAATTTCGTGATCGATCATCTTAATAAAAGTTGTACGACAAGCACAACAATAATCTTGGATAATTTGTCATGTGCACACTATCTCCCACATATACTGAGTACAAATTTTGTTATTAACATCCGAACATACATGTGCGTTTGCAGAAATGATATTGTTTTTGTACCCAAAAGAAAAAAAAAATGAAGAAAAAAATGATACTAGTATTTTGGTCCAAGAATTATATGTACTTGATTCTAATGATTTTAATATTTTAAGTTGAAATATCACATCCACAGCTTCCAATTTTTGACGGAAATCTTAAGTTCTCGGCAAGTGCTTAATTATTGGTACGCGGTCTTTAAAAGTCATTAACCGGCGTCCTCATTTGTTTGCATTCAAGGGAGTTACAAATCTTAATCATTCAGTCTCGGATATTAAGTGCGTTTGTTTTTAAAGTCTGTCGTGCTCCCTTTTTTTCCGCAAAATCGGATTTCGATATTTCTGAGAAGACTCCCTTCCTTTTGGGATGAGATATGAGATTTGAAGAGTCGCAACCTAACGGATTCAAGTGTGTTAGGACACCTAGAGTAATTAACTCATGAAACTAATTTGCATCACCAGAGATCGGGTAAGTGCTCGAAATTACCTTGAGGGGAAGGTTTTAGGCACCTCTCGAGATCCACAACGATGACTCTCACCCGAACTTAATTAAGCGAATTAGTCTTTAAAGGAAAATAAAGCAATTTAGACAACTATTATTTTAAAATAGGAATTAAAGGAGTCCTAAGTTTTTTAGCCTATAGGATCATTTCCATGTAATACTTGGTAACTTTCCCCAGGTTGGGGTGCTACACATAGTATTAGCGCACATGTCATCATCTCTTTTACTACCCAATTACTATCTTTCAGTTGTTACTTAAGTGTTCTAGTAACTTCTAACTCGTGCCTTATGCATGCACTACCCGTCCCTTACCTATGGTCTTGGAGGTGTTTAGGACCTCTATTTAAGGTGGTTCTAGACTGACCTAGGTTGCTTAAAATGAGAAAAAGCTACGCGACAAACAAAATTCAAATAGGACTATCACAGGAGAGCAACTAAAGGCTCATGTTAACCTCCACAAATAGTCAACAAATGCACACAGTTCAATCAATAAATTTCATTAATTTAGGATCCTATACGCAGGATATCTAGATGAACAGAAACAGAATGTAGAGAAGCAGTTTGTTTAAGGCGAGTATTGGGACCTATCAATTTGCCTACTGATTTTGATTAAGTTCTTCTAGGAAAATTTCAAGCAGCTAGAGATCACAGTTTTAGGCCCAGAATTCTTAATAAACCTACAGGTTTGCCTAAGTGACACGCAGAACAGGATCCTATAGGCATGGTATCTACAACTATTAATTATAAACCTATAACAACGAGTTACTGATTTTAACATACAACTTTTTATCTCTTTAGACACTATAGGCATGCTTTCTACTTTTGCAGAATTAGTTAACTCCTATAGGCCTGATTTCTAAGTGTTAAAACTGATTACAAGCATGATTTCTAAACTTACAACTGATTTACCCTATAGGCATGATATCTACTAGTTTAAATCCTATAAACATGATTTCTAGGTTTTGAAACTGATTCCTTTTATTTCTGTAGGCATGGTATCTAAGGTGAAACCGATTTTTTTATTTCATATAGGCATGATATCTATTAATCACGTTGGGGCAGAATTTTTAAAGAAAATTGCCAGGAAAGTTTATTAGCTCAAACAAATAGAATCCTATATACATGACCACTAATGCACATTGAGATTGGAAATATGTGTAGATCCTAAGAACATGGATTTTATACAGAATTACCCAAAAAAGAACTATAGACAGTGTCTCTAATATGCATGATCACAAACAATCAAGAAAACATCTTATAGGCAGAATTTCTAAACGATTAGTAACACTCACACAATTAACACAGTAACCCAATAAATAAGATTTCTACCCGAGTTTTGAACAAAGATGTATAAACCCCCCAGCTTTTACTAATAACCCAGATCTGTTATTACATATATTATTACATTATTACCGCCCAATATGAATGAATTACATAATACTATCCATTACACTATAGGGAGCCTTAACAGGCCCAATATTAATCTGGAAACTAGGCCTTCAAGCAAAGCAAGTCTGAAGCATAATGAGATCCATTCATGGCACATAAAATTAGGTTTCTAATGTGTCAAAGTTCCCAAGGGCCTCAGGGACCCCGGGCAATGCTCACACCATAATCTCACTTAGAAAATAGTTCATAAAAGATTGGAAGACCAACCCCAATGCGTCAGAGTTTGGAGGAGTCTCAAGGACCCTAGGCAATGCTCACATTGGGGGTGAAAGGAACCTAGATAACTAAGAGAAGAAATTTAAAAATCAGTATATAGAGGGTAAGGGGGACAATTTTAGAAAATAATTTGATTTTTAGAAGCAAATAAGTTCAGACTACATGGTAACAAACAGAGCTGGGCCAAGAAATAAACAGAGCCCATGGTCTAAACATAGTAGTACTTATTCAACTATGTACTCATACCAATATTCAAAGTGATTAACAAAGAGCAAGGTAACTTAAATTAACAGACAGAATTGCAAAAACTCGTTAGTCCAAATCGCACACGCAAGTATACGTGGTCGTAGCAAGTAATATAATATTAAATTGAATGTCGAACCCACAGGAACTTGCGTAAACTACTTATTGAATCACTCTAATTGCTATTTAATCGAGCCAAAA
>MDKI01190252.1:0-24027 GCA_005239505.1 Nicotiana paniculata
CAATTCCTATATTACTTGTCAACCACGTACACTTGCGTGTGCATTGGGAAATCAACCAACACTCTCTTACAGCTAAATCTTCTCTGTCGTCACCGTTAATAGCAATGTGTTATGGTGTTGAAGGTTGCCCCAAGAACTTTCCAGTGAGTTCTTTCTCTTTCCTCAACTGTCGCAGAGTCTTTTCCACCTTTGGACTATATGGAATCAATTCCTTTGAAGAAGATCGAGTCATACACTATAGAAGTTAACATGTTTCCTGCACACGAAAGAGGAAACCTGTGAAGAATAAAATAAAATAAGTTCCCGAATTAGCACCAAAATCTATTTGAATGTTATTGATTGTTAATCCCCGGCAACGGCGCCAAAATTTGACGAGCGCAAAACACAATACAAAATTGATACTCGCTAGCTAAAGATAGTATATTTAAATTATTGTCTCCACAGGGATTGGATTTTCTAGTAATTTTTTGGTTTAACTGCTATTCAGGATGATCAAAACTTAGTTTGGATTGATTACGAACTATGATTAACTACAAGAGTAAAGAAATGGACAATTGACTGCAAAGAACTAGAGATTAGCAGGGTTAGTTTCTATCAATGTGAGAAATAAGGGTCATGACAGGATTGGTGCATGATAGCGATTTGGGATCTAACTCTAGTTTAATTCCCTCTAATTTTCTTATGATTCTCACGAATTCACTCGATGATTAGTTCAAACGTACAGTCAAGACTCCACTCTCGATTAAATCTTAACTCTACAAGGTGAACTAATATAAGCACGGTGAAAATATACAAGCATGCGTTAATGGATTAGTCTTCAGGAAAACGTCTCACGAAAATTCTCCTAACTTGATTTAATTAACAACTCAACAAGCTCTTTCGATTACTTAAGAGAATCACTGAATCAAATTAAACAAAATAATGCAAAGATAATTACCAAAATATTCCTCTTTCGATTAAATAAACCGGTGAATAAAGTTTCAACAATTCAAAACTCCATAAACAAATTCAAGAAAGAACTATTATAAATCAAAACACCATATCCAAACTCATGTATAGAATTGATAGAAATATGATTGAGATCATGTGCCTTGTAGCCTTCAATGCTCCCCCAAAGCTTCAAAGGTCAAAAGTCCCTTCAAAAACATCTTTTTGGTGTATTTATACCATATAGGAGTGGGCCCGGACGAAACTACCCTTTCTAAGCTGAAATAGGAAAATATTATGAGAAATTCGTACAGGTGCGACGCGCCATGCACCCTCGAACGTGATCCTAGTTTAATCCCTTGGGCTTTTAATCAAACTTCAAATCTCCAACTTGTTTGATTTTGCTCCCGATTATCGTTTTAACTCAGAATCACTTCCTGCATGGCATAAAACACATAATAAGAGCAATACACTAACATTTAAGCTCAAACACAAGTAAAATGCAATAATTGGAGTGCAAACTACGACTAAAACATGGGATTCTAGACTACCATCACCGAGTCCTAAATCACAACACAAAGATATCGGAGCTATCAAAACACTGTCCCGGGATCGAATTCACAAAAAGTCAAAGTTTGGTCAACATTTCTACTTTAAGCGTCTAAGTCAAAAATCAAAGGGTCCAAATCAACCTTAAATCTTTTTGGAACGAAACTAACCGACCCCGCAAGTCATGAAATTAAAAACGCGCATGTATGAAGCATAAAAAGGGGTAACGAGGCACAATTATACAAAATGATCGATCGGGTCATTACGCTCAGGCTTGGAGTGGCTTACTGGTTCGTTTAATGTCATTTCATGATGAAGAAGATGCCCAAAGATTGGCGGTGAAGTTTGATGATCACGTTGTACAAAAATAAAGGTGATATCCAGAATTGCAACAACTATAAGGGTATCAAGTTGCTGAGTCACACTATGAAAAATTGGGAGAGGGTGGTCGAGAGAAGGGTGTCTATTTCTGAGAACTAATTCGGATTTATGCTAGGACGGTCAACTACAAAATTCATTCACAATTTGAGGAGATTGGTGTAGCAGTATAAGGAGAGGAAAAAGGACTTGCATACGGCCTAGAGAAAGCCTATGACAAAGTCCAGAGGAAGGTCCTATGGAGATGTTTAGAGGTTAGCAGTATTTTGGTAGCATACATTAGGGATAATAAGGACATGTACGGGGGAGATAAGACTTGGGTGAGGACTGAGGGAGGAGACCCGATTCCAGTGGAGATGAGGTTACGTTAGGGATCGACTCTTAGCCCGTTTTGTTTGTCCTAGCATTGGACGTGATGGTGTGACACATACAAGGGGAGGTTCCATGTTGTATGATATTTGTTGATGACATAAATCAGGTTCAGTAGACATAGGGTGGAGCTAACACTGGGTTGGAAGTTTGGAGACAGATGCTGGAATCTAAAGGTTTCAAGTTTGAGTAGGTTGAAAACAAAGTACTTAGAGTGCAAGTTCAGTGATGGGATACATGAAGCAAAGTGAAAGTGAAGATTTATACTCAAGTCATCCCCAAAAGAGATAGTTTCAAGTATCATGGATCTGTAATCCAAAGCAACGGTGTCATGACCCCACCAGCAGTTTTGAGTACTAGTTTCCTTTTCTCATGACCCCACTAGTAGTTTTGAGTACTAGTTTCCTTTTCTATGTTCCGAGACCTCTCGTAGCTTTATTTGATGATCTATGACTTGTGTTCATGGTACGTACATTTTTCGTAGAACTTATACATAAAATTTTGAAGAAAATGTGATTTTTTACTTTAAAAATGACGAGAGTTGACCACAATCAAGTTTTTTAGTAAACGACCTCGGATCGGTGTTTTGACGATTCCGCTAGGTTCATATAATATTGTTGGACTTGTACGTATGTTTGGTTGAGGTCCAAGGTGAACTGAGCACGTTTCAACGCATCATGTGAAAATTTTGAAAAATGAGTTTTAACTTGAAATTCTTGAGTTTTAATGGTCGATTATTTATATTTGATGTTATTTTGACGATTTGAGTTAGCGAGCAAGTTTGTATGATGTTATTATACTTGTGTGCATGTTTGATTTGGATATTGAGGAGCTCGTTTGAGTTTCAGATGTGTTACAGAATGATTTTAGACTGTTGAGGAATGATGGTGCATCAGGTCTGCAGATCTCGCATTTGCGAGGAGCTGATCGCAAATGCGATACAATGCTCGCATTTGCGATACTGGGAAGGGGCAGGAGACTTCTCACATGCAAAGTTTGAGGCGCATTTGTGATAGGTGGGTTAGTCGTAGTTGCGACTCTTTTGCCGCATTTTTGACATTGACCATATTGGGGAAGCTTCGCCACAAGCGAAGCTTGGACCGCATTTGCGAAGGTGGGAACTTCGAAAATGCGAGGTATTTCTTGCATTTGCGATATTTGTGATGTTCAGTTCGCAATTGCAAATAGTGATTTGCTTTTGCGATGGTCGCAATTTCGACATCTATAGTTGGGTAAAATGTGGGAATTTTCAATGCTTAGCTCATTTTACACCATTTTTAACCCTAAAGTCCATATAGGCAAATGGTTGAAGAGCCATTTCTTCCCAAATTCATTGGTAAAAAACTTTAAATTATTTTCAATAAATTTCAATTACTTTTTTATGAATTTTATCATTAAATCTATGAAATTCAAAGTAAAAATTAGGGGTTCTGGGTAGAATTTCGCAATTTTGTAAAATTGAGACTTAGACCTCAAAGTGAGGTCGGATTATGAAACAAATCACATAACCAGGCTCGTGGTGAATGGGTAATCGGAAATTGATTTGAATCTCGAATTTCGACCACGTGGGCCTAGGTTGACTTCTTATTGACTTTTTCAATTATGATCAAAATTGAACCTTTTTCATTCGTGGGTAGTTTCTAAAGCTTGTTTTGAATTGTTTGAATGATTTGTCTAGATTCGATTGGTTTGGAGGCTTGTTCTAACGGAAAATTCGTAATGGGATGTTGATTGTGTTCTGGAAAGAGGTAAGTTTCTTGCCTAGCTTTGTTGAGAAAAGTTTTCCTACTAAATGATATTGTTTTCTACATGCGGGAGTGATACATATACGAGGTGACGAGCATATATGTTACGTGGTACCTTCCTGATATGTCTTCGAAGGGAGACGTAAGGTTAAGCAACCAATGTCCGTGCGATTACTATCTGCCAACAAGGGTTCTCTCCACACGCTGAACGAGACTGTCGGTACCGTACGAAAAAACCAATGTCAAGAGATTTGAGAGAACAAAAAAGATAATGAGAACGAAAGTAAGCTTGATTGAATTAATAAAAGCTATTACAGAAAGACAACACGGCGTCGAGGGGGGAAAACACAAAGACAGAGAATTGATTGCTTGCTTGAAATTTGACTACTTGATCCCACCTATTAATGCTTTATCAAAATAAATCAAAGTAACACGACTTGACAAAAATATGTTAGAGGATCATAATGGAAATACAGGAAGTAAAACTAGTCTATATTTACAACAAAAAGAACTCAGATTCCTACAAGGTAACAACAGGTCCATTGGCGGTAATCTTGTCATAAGCATTAGGGTATGCGTGCGGCGGCGCTGGCCACAGGGCATGGGTCGATTACGCTGACAACAGGTGATATTACACCTATATGTAGTGAATTCATAAGGATAGATAATTGAGGGTATAGAAATAGTCGTAAGTTCGACAAAGTACAAAGTGAAGGACTTCAGTACACCTATAGATGCCTAGAGGGACAACTTGTCATAGTTTTGTATGTGTTCACAAAGTGAGGCCTAGATATTGGATAATAGTTGGAGGAAAAAGGAGAGAATTATCGCATAGGATCACATACAGGGATAGGGTCGTATAGGATTCACAACAGAGGTAGAAACAGTAACGAGATTGGAAGAATTCCGACCACAGGTCGTGGTGTGAGAAAGAGGCCTAAAGGGGGGAATCCCCTGAGCTTTGGATTTATTCACAGAATAGTTGCCTAAAGGCCAAGGACAGTACTAAGTTATTGGTAAGAGTTATAAGTTATGAGGTTGATAAGCGCATCATTCAACATTCGAGGACGAATGTTTCAAAGGGGGGAATAATGTTACACCCCATGTTTTCGTACGTAAAAGTACGTCATAAGTCAATTGATGTAAGCTCATAAATGAGATCATATTTGAAAGTACATAAATTAAGTTAATAATTTTACCATGGAGGTTACAAATATTAAGGATCATGAACAACAAGTACAAAGAGAGTTGGAAGGTTCAGAATCTAAGGAATTGAAGAAAATAAGTTTCATCGAAAGTCGACAAGTTGGGAATGTTATAACATGCACTTTTGGGGTGAGACTAGGGTGCTCAAAATGAAAATGAGCTTATTTTAAGATTTAGTTTTTCCTTATGATAGTCGTGTGTTATGTTTTGAAGTCAAGCGAGTTGTGGAACAAAAGTTGGCAAAGATCATCACAAGTTACATTCATAAGTTTTACTGAAATTTAGGTCGAATGTAACTCCGATTTTCTCCCAATACACTTAGATTTACGGGGTTTTCCACCCATAAAATTGAATATCTATGAGTCTATTTTCTAATGCATTAAACCATTTGTCAATACAATATTGGAGTAGAGAGATATATGCGTCTTTGTGAGATTGTGCAAGCTGCTAGGTGACAAGTAGGTGTGTCACCTACTTGCTTAAATGAGAGTCCGAAAATGGGCCAGCTCAGGTCGTCCAAAGAGACCTTTTAAAGTAATATTTCATTCATATAATTCACTGATAAGAGGAAACAATAACCATAACTAAACCTCTGCAAACATCCTCCCAAAAATTGCACCCAAACCCTAATTGAATTTCTCTTATTTTCAAGTTCTAGTTGGAGGAAAAACCTTGAGTTTGAAGAACCAATATAGGAGATGAGTTATTCAAAAAATAAGTTAAGTTTACTTCTCTCTTTCATCAATTTTTTCAGCTGAAGATGTATGCAAAGTCGTTCTATAATTGCAAGAACTTACGGGACGATGATAGGAAGCTGTGAATTCGAGTTATTCACTTGTAGCGGATTGTTTTGTGTTGCTGTTGGATTGCATGTTTTACTACTGTTTTATGGATTTTTTGAGGAGGAAGTGTGTGTATAAACACCATATAAATTCAGGGTTGTGGTCTGGTCATTCGTCGTAACAATTTTGGGTTGTTTGGCACTACTACAATAGTCATTTTGTGTATGAAGAGATTGGGGTGTGTTGGGCTGTTTTGTAGTATTTTGTGGTGTATATAAGGTTGGAAAATAATGTATACATGTTGATACTGTTGTTTTCTTGTGTTTTTGGTGTTATTTTAAATTTGGAGGAAGTAAGGATTATAAGGGAGATGTTGCCCGTTTTAATACAAAATAAGCTTGTCGTTCGTTGTGCGATAGTTGTACCTTTCGTAACTTAATGATAGTATTATTATCGTTGTTGTAGATTAAGGTGAGAAATGGAGAGTTCAACTTGGTGATTGCAAAGATTGTAATAAGGTATGTTAAGGCAGGTTATCTAACACACACAGTAGCAGAACATGTTCGAGCAAATTAAACACCTATAGGCAGGATTTCTACCCATTTCATGAAAATATTAAAATAAACCCATTTTTCCGATTTTAATAACAACCAATTGTTATTACAACATTATTACAAACATTACAGAGTTATAAAATAGCTATAATGGGCCTAACGCAGGCCCAAAGTATACCCATCCATGGCTAGGCCTTCAGTTTCATATCCAACAGGCTTCACCACAACCCAGAAGTCATAGCCAATCAAACCCAGAAAAAACAATCTTCATTTTACACAAAATGGCCAAAACCCAGTAGCCATAATTTGATCAAAAGTCCCAGGAGAATAGCCATTTACACAAACCAACTAGGTTATCCAGTAGGTGAAAAAGGGGGCAAAGTTGAGCAATTAGGGAAAAGTGGAAAAGAACCTTGGACTCTAGTGTGTCAGAGTTCCCAAGGGCTTCAAGAACCCAGGGCAGTGCTCACAGTAGAGAGGTTGATGGAGGAGACTTAGGGGGAAGCCTTGGTAACTCCAGTTACGGACCTGCTCAAGTTCCCCTTGTAACTCCAGTATCTTTTGTTCTAACCGTAAAACCAAGTCATTCTGCACCGGAGTATTCCAACCATCCGAAGTTTCGACATTCTCTGCATGTGTAGCGTTGTCTTTCCTGATACCACTCATATCGTCCATCTTAGCTTTTCCTTTGTTCTTAGGATCACTTGGAAGAGGAGGAGGTGGAGGACCTTTAGATCTGGTATGATATGTCGATGATGCCAGTATGCACGAGCCAACCTTAGGGAATGGGAATAAACAAAGAAAAGAATAAAAACAAAAGGTAAACAAGCCAGTAAGGAGTATTAAAAGGATATTTACGGTATTTAAACACATATTATAAATTTGTGTCCTAATTTAGGGACCTCATTGTGCCCGAGGTAGGCCTAGCGACATATAAATTTGGAGAAAAACTTGATGCTGATAACTGCGTCATTTCATTGATATGATAAATAGACCAAATCTCTATTAAAACGATAATAATTATGAAGAGTCACTAGTGGCATTTGCCTTATTAAAATCCAAATCTAAAACGAATCTTGAAAACAAGTAAAACATCATTCCTAATCTATTTGGTCCCAAAGGGACCTTCTACAAGCTTGGCCTTCTTTGCCCCATCAATCAGATTCCCCAGGTCGCATATGTCCAACAGCAGATATGCCCTTGCCAGATGTGCTCCTTCATTTCCCTCTACGTTCTGACAGTCCGAGACCCTTTTCCTCATATTTCCCTCAAGCTCCATCAAACCTTGCTCCAAATACTACAACCTCTCCATTGACTTAGTAGTGATTCCCCTCCATTTGTTGATTACTTCCATGTCCACTTTATGTTGTTCCAAATGCCTGGCCTCAGATTCAAAGACCCTTTTGCGCACCTCATGTATTTGACTTGTGCTTCAGCAGCGTCGCCTATGACCCTATTACTCAAATCAACCCCTGGCTTGACCTCTCCCGCTATGTCATCGACCAACAATGATGGGTGGAAGTACACGTGGCCGAGATGATACCGAT
Source organism: Nicotiana paniculata (assembly GCA_005239505.1). Taxonomy (NCBI): domain Eukaryota; kingdom Viridiplantae; phylum Streptophyta; class Magnoliopsida; order Solanales; family Solanaceae; genus Nicotiana; species Nicotiana paniculata. Next base: position 8,058 of record MDKI01190252.1, read on the forward strand.
CTGGCTTAATAGTATCTTTCTCCACTATAATTTGTTGATGCCACATGTGTTGTGCCTCGAACTTGAATGGAATGGCATTCCCTTGGAAGTCTATTTTGTAATGAACCGTTTTGGAAACTCGTGGTATAAAATGTTTTCTCCCAGCTTGCCTCATGACTCTGATAGAAGCATAAGGATAGATTCCCCTCAATCTGATTAGCACTAGATAAGGAACATATCTCGACCTGATGATGAATTCACTGCTGGGTAACCACTCGAATATCAGATGTATCTTATCATCAATCAAATTGCTAAAGAAACGTACCCAACTCACAGCGTTTCCCGGTTGTGCAAACCTGTCTGGGATAAAAGTCATTCTCTTCGGATGGTGATAAGTTATGTGGTTGTTCCATGGTCGTTGCGGAAATTCTTGGCGGTATTGTCCTCTCTGAAGGTGTTCCAACAACCATATTTGCAGCAACAAATTGCAACCTTTTAAATGCCTATATCCCTTTTTGCAACGGTCTAGGGCTCGGTACATCTTAGTCACGATCTTTGGGACAATAGTGTAAGTTTGCCCCTCAATTCCTTCCATTAGGGTCTTAGTGACTATAGCTAGGCGAGTGTGGATCCTTTCTCCTTGTATTGGGAATACCAGCATCCCCAAAAAGCAGAAAATGAATACAAAAACTTGGCGGTGAGTCCAACCCAAAGAAGTGATGGAAAACTCATCGTGATAAAGGCGATATGACTTTTTGTGCCCATAACTCTCGTAAAGGAAATCTAATGGTATGTAATTCGTCAGATAGACTAACTCATCATTTTTTCTGAAATCCATCATTTTTAGGAAACCTCGAGAAGTACGGTTTTCCGGTACCAACAAACCAGGGCTATCCCATGGGAGCCCAGTGAAGCCTCATATTTCCTCTAGAAGGGGAGTCATTTCTATATCAGCAAAACGGAAAACGACTCTCTTCTCATCCCAAAACATGGTGGCAGCCTCAATTAACACATTGTTCGGCTGAATATCTAACAAGGAAGGCAAATTCCCGAGGACTCTATTCACATGATTTTTGTCACTTGGTGAGAGGTTTTCCCACCAATCCAGCAGCAAAGGCGGGATATTCTGAACCATGCCAAACTTGGGGACCTCGTGCCTCATTTCTGCAAAACAAATAAAGTTAGCCCTTTTTCCCTCCGAATTTGACTATTTACACATTAATGATCAGCATATCGGCACGTTTTCTCCAAATAAATCACAGATCGTGATTGTGTCCATTGGGAATATAGAAATCCTAGCGGACTTTGGACAAGGCTTGTCTTAGAAGGTTATTACGCGGACAACGTTCCAACCCATACTAGGTTTGGACATGATGCATGCACAGTTAATATTAGAGTGGGGGTTTCTAGAAGAGTCTAGATTGGTACTGTCAAGTGGAAAACTTGAGAGGAAAAGTCACGGAACCGTCGACTGCACCGTTGATCGACTAGTTTTATCGCAAATAAGACTTTCTAAATTTAAAGAGTGATTCAGGAAGAGCGCGAACACTCATCAAGTGCCGCTATGGTATTAATTATGCACGAGTGGAATATGATGTGGAACATGCTTTATGAAAAGACAAAACAACACGTTGTCAAGTATTTTGCATGATGGAGACAGTAAATACGGTATTAAATGAAATGTAAAGACATAAACAGAAAGAAATACAAGGAAGAAGTTAGTTCGCGCAACGTGAAAGAACTGTAATAAAGCAAGCAAGGGGTAGAGGTAGGGAGAGACATGATGTAGCAAATTTTAAAATGATTTGGAGCAAGTGATCATGACTAGAAAATAAAGGAAACACATATTGTAACCAAATTAAGCAAAGATTTGCGTATTAATACGAATTCAAATAAAGGGAAAATAGGGAAAAGGGTGTGCATGTAGCCATAAAAAGGGAAAGTGGTAGCGGGATATTCATGATAAAGAATAAGGAAACACGTTCATCAAAGAAGACTAATTCATACAAATCAAATTCGCAATGTTAAGAGCCTAAAAGAATCCCCAGTAGAGTCGACATGCTGTCGCGCTCCATTTTCTCACGAAATCGGGTTTCGACATGTGACAACTCTTTTAAGGAGGTGTTAAAAGAGAGAATCGCCACCTAGTGGGTTTGAGGTGCGTTAGGGAACCTATTTGCAAGCAACTCTATTTTAACCAGTTTGCGTCACCAAAGATCGGGTAAGGGATCAAATTACCTCGAAGAGAAGGTGTTAGACATTCTTCGAGGTCCACAACTGTGGATCCCGCCCGAACTTGAATTATATGAATTAGTCAAAAAAAAAAGGGAAAGAAGTTGGACAATTATTATCAAAAGTCTACCAATAAAAAAAAATAATTGATCCCAAGACAAGATGGGGGGATCTAAGTTTTTTAGCCTAAATTATCACCCCGTGCAACATAAATAATACTTCGTAACTCCCTCGAGATGGGGTGTTACTCGTATTGTTCAGCTGGCACAGACTATCATCTCCTGGTACCCGATTACTATCTTTAAGTTGTTACCTAAGGCATACTAGTTGATTCTAAGTTGTGCCTTATGTGTGCACTACCCCTCCCATTCCTATGGTCCAGGAGGCATTTGGACCTCTATTTTGGGTGGTTCTAGACCTAGCTTAGGTTGCTCAAAATGATAAAACTAGGCGACATACAAAACAAGTTCTAGGCCAATGGGTAGATCAGTGGTTGCGATGGCTATCTTGGTATCACACCTCGGCATGGTCGGGCATAGGGCCATGGACATAAGTCGCGCCCCCGCCGGTTATCTTTGATTTGGACCTTCTCGAGCACAGGATAGGTAATTGAGAGATAGAGCTAGCCTATTCGTTATGGGAAATCAATGCTCCGGAGGCTTAAAATGGTGGATTGGAAATGGTATAGAGTGGTTGAGCGTTACCCCTCATCGGCCTAAGTTGAGTGTTACCCCTCCAGAGTTCACAGTTATAGAGTGGTACGCTCGGGCCGAGTTTGGCATCGGGTGCTAGCGAAGCCTCTTCAGGTTTGGGGAGTGACACACGCGCTAGGGCGCAACCTGCCGATGAGCATTGTTGAGCTAGCGAGGGCTATTGTTGGGACGACATAGGCATAGGCGTGGTTGTCACTTGGCGTGGCCAAGACTACGGGGTCGTCCAAAGCACTAGGTGTTGGGAGGCTTTCCAGGACGCCACGGGGCACGACCAAGGGGCCATGGTGCATGACCGGGAAGTCGCCCATGACATTCTCCCCCATGTGAGTTGGCAACGTCCTCGGCGGCTTACTTGCAAGATAATCATCAATCAGGCTTTTGTAGGCTCTGAGGTTTGTTCCCCTCTCCCAAGTATTCTCCTTTGTATCATAGTCGTGCCATTTCACTAAGAGCTCTTCGTGATCTTTCCTTGAAGCGTGGATCAGTCGATCATGGAGAATAGCTTGTGCACACCTTTTTCCGGTAATTGGGGCCTCGAATAATAGGTGTTGTGAGTTGGATTTGCGAAGGATCCTCCATGTCTTCCTGAATAGGTTTCAATAGGCTGACATGTAAAACTGGATGAATCTTCCACCAGACAGAGGTATCCACCTGGTATGCAAATTTCCCAATGCACTTCTCAATGGACAAGGGTCCAATGTACTTTTGCAATAGGCGAGGGTCATGGACCCTTGCAAATAGGTATCACTTTGGGATTTTTGCCATCACTTTGTCCCCACTTGGTATTCAACAAAGTGATGATTTTGATCAGCATGTTTTTAATCCACTTTTGGGCTTTCACAACATAACTCCGCACTATCTCCAAATTTTGCTTCCATTCTTTCGAGAAGCTAGCAGCTTAAGGTGATTTCGACATGTTTGGGGCATTCACAGAGTGTGGGAGTAGCGGTTATTATCTGGTAACAATTTCACAAGTGCTTCTATTTTTACTAGAGCTCTTTTATGAATTGAAACACAATTAAGCAACATCTAGAAGCTTCACCCAATTCTTCTACAATCCTGTAACCAAATGGCGAAGGTATTCCTCCAGCATGCCACTGAATTGCTCCGTATGGCCATTAAATTGCGGATGGAAACTTGAACTTTGGCTCAAATTGGACCCAAGGCACTTAAAGAGGTGATTCCAAAAGTTGTTAGTGAAGCGAGAATAGCGATCACTAACAATTTCTTTAGGCATGCCCCAATATTTGACTATATGAGCGAAGACGAGTTGAGTTGTATCTTCTGTTGATATATATTTTGGGGCTACTATAAATGTAGCATTTTTTCTCAAAACCGATCTACCACAACCAAGATAGTTGTAAGATCTCCGACCATGGGCAATCCGGTGATAAAATTCAGTGACACGCTTTCCAAGGTCTCTCTAAAACAGGAAATGGCTCCAAAAGTACGGCCTGTGTCAAGCTGTCGGACTTGTCTTTTTGGCATACTAGGCAAGTCTTCACATACTGAGCAACATCATCTACCATTTGAGGCCAATAATAAGCACTGCGCAACAATGCCATGCGTTCTTCCCCTAGGTGGCCGGCCCACAAAGTATTATGGCATTCCATCAGAAGATTCCTTCGCATAACTCCTTCTTTAAGAACATAAAGTCGATTACCTTTCACCTTGAGGAACCTATCTTCCATGTAGAACTGGCGAGTCTTGCCATGTCCTACCAGGTCGACCAATTATTGTGCAGAAGGATGGCATTAGAAACTTGGTTGGTCTTCCCACTTTGGTACTCCAGGTTGAAGTGAAATTCTGCTATGAGTTCTTTCCACCTAGCATGTCGGTCATTCAACTTTGGCTGGATAATGAAATGACTAACAGTCGTGCTGTCTGTCTTGGCCACGAACGGGGTTCCCAATAGGTAGTGCCTCCAAAGTCATAAATAGTGGACGACAACCAATAATTATCTTTCGTTGGCGGCGTAGCGCCGGTCTGCAACCTTTAACCTTTTGCTCTCGTATACAACGGGATGCTCCTATTGTATCAAGACTCCACCTAGAACATAGTCAGAGTCATCCGTTTGTGCTTCGAACAGCTTGGCCAAATCAAGAATAGCCCAGACGGGGCTACTAGACATAGCCGCTTTCAGTGCATTGAAGGCTTCCACTCTCCTGGGACCCCAATCCCAATGCGTGACTTTTTTTAGGAGTTCTGTCAACGGAATTGCATAAGAGAGTAATGTTTCAAAAACCATCGATAAAAGTTACATAGGCCAAGGAACGCTCTCAAGGTGTGGATATCCTTAGGTGGCGACCAATCTGTGACAGCCTCAATCTTCTGTTGCTCCATCTTGATCCTCCCTTCCTCAATGACATGCCCGAGGAAGTCGATCTATGTTTGGGAGAAGGAGCACTTGGATAGCTTCACATATAATTCGTGCTCCCGCGGTCGAGCTAGGACCTTCCGCAGGTTCTTCAGGTGTTCCTCCAATGTTTTGCGATATACCATAATGTCATCCAAGTAGACCACTGCAAATTTGCCAATGTATGACGAGCACAAAACCTGCGTATAAACTTAGGCTCGCTAGTCGAATATAGTATAGAAAATTATCGTATCCACAGGGATTGGATTTAAATAGTATTTTCGTAGCTTCTAGTTTAATTGCTATCCAAGATGATCAACACTTTAGATTTGTGTGATTTGAAACTAAAATTAACTATAAGTCTAACTTATTGGCTAATGACAATCACAACAAAAGTAAGCAAAGAAGATATCAATGGGAGAAAATAGGGGTTGATTGGATAGGCGTAAGATACTTGTTTGGGAATTAACTATAGTTGATTCACTTCTAAGGTTCAAGTGAGTCTCTAGATAACTCAATTATAGTCAAATGTTCAGTAGAAACTCCTCTCTCGATTAAGTCTCAACCTCACGATATGAAGTTAAGCTCGATGAAGATATGCAAGAATTCGTAATGGATTTATTCTAAGGAGAACCTCTTTCGATTATCCTCCTACTTAGGTCTAAACAATAATTAAACTAACCTCTTTCGATTACTAAGAAGAATCAATGAATTCAACCAACAAGATAATGCAAGAACATCACAAGTTATGCCTTTTTTGATTACGCAAACTAGTGAATATAGATGCAACAATTAAAACACCCAAAATGATTTAATATATAAAACTAGAGTTAATATCCAAAAACAATTCTCAAAACACCAAACCCATCAATCCCTAAAGAAGAATTACTCCATAGATACAGAGAAATTCATCACAAATAAGTTTAAGTTAAAGGAAAACATAAACAATCCAAAATCTTGTCTTGAGTGAGGATTGAATGGTGAAATACTTGTGATGTTGCTTCTCCCACTTCTCCTTAGCCTCCTTAGGCCTAAAATATGTCAAAAGTCCTCAAAATACCATTTTTTCATGTATATATACCAAGTAGGGTCGTGTCATGACCCAAATTCCCAACCCACAGGATCGTGATGGTGTCTAACCCCATACTTAATAGGCAAGCCAATGTTATAACTTAACTAACCTTTTCTTTTAAAATTTTACTTATACACAATAGAACAATTTAAAATAAGAAGGAAATCTAATACTTTCCAATAAATACAATCAGGAATAATATTCGATAAGATGAAACGAACCACGAACTAATACTAACTATATAACTACCCGGGGTCTGGTGTCACAATTCACGAACTACTAAAGAATACTACAAATATTTGGCAAATGAAATATATCTCTGTTTTGAATGAAGTAAAACAACAATCTAAATAATAAAGGGAAGACTCCAGGAATCTGCGGACGCCAGCAGATCTACCTCGTGTCTCCGTGCGAATAATATCAGCTACTACTTTCACCTAGCTCTGGCCGGTACCTGGATCTGCATAAGAAGTGCAGCGTGCAGTATCAGTACAACCGACCCCATGTACTGGTAAGTGCCGAGCCTAACCTCGACGACGTAGTGACGAGGCTACGGCGGGGAATTTATAACATAACCTGGACACAATGTATAGTAAAGCAAGAAGAGAATAATAAACTAATTAAACAGTAACTTGCAATCATTAAATAAAATAACTAGGTTAACTTTTCCAGATCTCAGTTATAACCAATCCTCACGAAAATCTCCAAGTTTCAATTTAAAATAACTGTAAGTACAAAATATGAAATGAAAACAATAAATAGTGAGTATTCCAGTCTTTATGTTTAAAATCAGTAAAACATGAATATCTTGCCTTATTGCTCCTTGTTGCAGCGCGCAACCCACTCCCACCTGTCCACCCTTATTGCTCCTCCCTATATTCATCACCCTGATTTCTCCCGTTATGGCGTGCAACCCGATCCCACCTGTCCTCCCTTATTACTCTTTGTTGCAGTGTGCAACCCGCTCCCACTAGACAATCACATCTCTTTATTTATAAAAAATATTTCACAATTTAGGCCAAAGCCTTTCACATTATTTATGTCTCAACAATTGTAAACAGAAAGTTGTACTATTCATAAACTTCATCAATTATCCTTTCACAATGAAACCAACCGGAATGTATCCTACAACACGGTCAACCAGCTCAACCTTTTATGTACCACAATGAAGCCAAGGGAACAACTAACACTTCCAAAATACGTGAAATAATTTTTAACAAAAAGTTGATGAAACAAGTAGACATGGAGGCATCAACATCATGAAGACAATCAAAACAGGAATATACTGAATTGAAACCGGGGAAGGTATCACGTTAAACAGATAACTTGGTGTTGCATAGATACTCGCCACCTCACATATACACCACACATATGCAGTTTCATATAGCATTTAAGTTGGGGATTCTTATTCCCTCAAGTCAAGGTTAAACCAAACACTTACCTCAATAGGCCACTCGCTGCTCAATCACAGTTTTTCCTTTAGAATTTGCCTCTAATCCTGCTTGAATCTAATCCTAATTTGTTCCATATCATTAATTATTGTTAAAGGAATTAACTTTAATGAAAAACTATGGGTTTCCCTATGTTTTCCTATCAAAACACAAAAATCGACTCCGTGCCCGCTTTTTCTAAACTTGAGATTCGGACCAAAACTCGTTTACCAATTCTCCCCTGATCCCGGATATACATTTGGTTTTGGAATCCGAACTCAATTCGAGGTCTAAATTCCCAAATTTTGAAATTTCTAAGTTCTACCCAAAAATCCCAATTTTTACCATGAAAACTCTAGATTCTATGATGAAATCTTGTAAAACGTTGTTAAGAATTGAAAGAAATTAGTTAGAGATCACTTACCAATGGTTTGGAGAATTTTAGTTATTTGGAAAATCACCTATGGAGGTTTAGAGTTTGGGAGAATTCAAAAATGGGTGAAATCCCGTCTTATATCTCACTTAATAGGCTGCAGTTATCGAAATCGCGATCAGGGGTTCGGAATTGCAACCCCTTTGAATTTACTGCTGCCTTCGCATTTGCGAAACATATGTCGCATATGCGACTTCTGGGGCCTTCGCAATTCCGGCCAAAGTTTTGCATTTGCGAGGTTGGCCTTCCTAGGCCTTCTTCGCATTTGCGACAATATTGTCACATTTCCCAGGCCGGCAGACTTCGCATTTGCGAAGCCTGATCTCGCATTTGCGAGATCAGAGGCCTGTGCAAATCACCAAATGCATAGCTGAGTTTTCTTAAGTTCTAATCACTCTGTGGCCTATCCAAAACTCACTCGAGCCCTCAGGGTTCCAAACCAAACATGCATTCAAGTCTAAAAATATCATACGGACTTGCTCGTGCAATCAAATCATCAAAATAACATCAAAACTACGATTTAACCTCTAACTCATGATTTTCCTCAAGAACACTTCAAATTTACTATTTCCACAACCGGACATCCGAATCACGTCAAATCAACTTCGATTCTCACCAAATTTCACAGATAGAACTTACATATCATATCAAACTTGTACCAGGCTCTGGAACCAAAATACGGGCCCGATACCAACGATTTCACACATTAACTCATTTCTTTATTTCCTTAATGATCCAGCAAAAATAATTTTCTTCAAAAATTGATTTCTAAGGCTAGGGACCTCGGAATTTAGTTTCGGGCATACGCCCAAGTCCCATATTTTACTGCGGACCCTCGGGATTGTCGGAACACAGATCCGAGTCCGTTTACTCAAATTTTCAACTCTAAAAATTTTTATTTCTCATATTTTCTAAGGGTGTTAAACGGGTAGGCCGGGACGGGCTGGGTAGGGAAAAAATTGAACCGTCCGAGTTCAAAACTGGGCCGGTTACGGGTTGGGGATTACCGGGTTTAACGGGTCTGGGTCCATCCGGGTAAAAATTGAACCGTAAGGGTAACGGGTCAAAGGGGCCGGTTTTGGGCCGGGTTAGCATTAAATTATTTTTCTAATTTTTTTTTTGTATTTGTTATAACTATCGTAAAAATATATAGTGTTTGAATAAAGGATGCAAAGATTTTAAAATTCGTATATTTGAATATATCATTAAGAATTTAAATTTTAAGATAATAAAAATATAGAATACAATGAAGATGGAAAAAAATTGCACTTATGATAATATAATTTGCAAGTTTAAACTTTCAAATTAAAGTTTACATTTAATACTTCAATGGCCAAAATCCACCTGGCCGTTGCCAACGGTCCTAAACAACTTTAAAAAAATAAAAAGTTGAAAAACAATCGTTAAATCGGGCCGGGTCGGGCCGGTTAACCGGTTCTACAGGAAAAGTTATTGACCGGGTTTGACCGGTCTGAGTAACCGGTAGAAAAAATGTAAACGGCCCAACCCCCCTTACCCCCTAAACCCAGCCCACCCGGCCCCCTTTGTACCGGGACGGTCCGGGTCCGGTTTCAACCAGTTTGGGCCGGTCCAGAAACGGTTTGACCCGGCCCGTTTGATACCTTTAATATTTTCATATAAAAGCTTTCCGGTTTCACTCCCAGACTGTGCACGCAAATTGAGGTGATTAAAAATTAATGTTTTTAAGGCTAATGAGCCCAGAATAGTGTCTTAATTAATAATATGACCCTTTGGGTCATCACAGGTCGGCCCCAAACAAACACACCTTCTCCTTCACTAAATAGGGCTCCTCCCGGAATAGAACGTGTGCGGTCCTGCACCTAGAGATGTGCTCGCACACTTGGTATCGCATTTTGCATAGTATACTGCCTCACATATGCGCCCAATGTGCGCTCGTGCACCTGGGTGACGCCCGGCTCATTCCTCGTTTCTCTCTTTGAATGCACTAGTGTCCGTTGATCCCTGAACTCGATCCCAACTTTATATTTGGGCTTGTACTCAGGCTTCAAAGCTCCAAAATAGCTTGAATTCATTCCATAACATCTACATAGCTCAGAATGACTCCAACAACGCATAAAAACATATAATTAGTGCAAACACTAGCGATTAAAACTCAAACTCAATTAAAGTGTAGTAAATTAGAGTGCGACAAGTGACTAAAACACACAATTATAGCCTACCATCAATGTACTCTCGGAAGACTTGGTTCATCAGGGTGCAAAATGTGGCTGGAGCATTATTCAAGCCGAATGGCATGACCAGGAAGTCGTACGACCCATATCTTGTTACACATGTCGTCTCGTGTTCATCTCCTCAGCAACCGGACTTGCCAGTAACCTGTCTTCAAATCTATTTTGGTGAACACTATAGCACCACCCAATGTATCGAATAGGTATACCATTACCATGATAGGGTACTTGTTCAAGGTAATATTGTTTAGGGCCCGATAATCCACATAGAGTCATAGGTGTCAACATGCTTCTTTTGGAACAACATGGGGGACCCATAAGGGGACTTGGAGGGTAAAATGATCCCCGTGTCTAGCATTTTCGTCAACTGTCTCTGAAGCTCGGTGATTTCAAGTTGTGACATTCTGCAAGGCGCCCGGGCAGGTGGCTTCGCACCCGATACCAACTCAATGTCATGGTCTATAGTTTTCCTAGGGGGAGCCGCTTTGGCATGACGTCTTCAAACTTCTTCAGAAGCTCCTTCACGGGTGCATGAATGGGACCCAAAGAGCATTCAATATCTCCAAATACAGAGGTAGCCAGGAACGTAGGTTCATGTCTTTTGACACCCTTCTTTAACTGTAAGTCGAGATGCTCCCCCGGCCATCTTTATGGTTGTGCACGGGATAATACATGGCTTGGCCCCATTTTCTCCCATCATCAGTAGCATGTCTGCATAAGGTACATGAATGGTGTTGGTTTACCTCATTAATTCCAATCCAACTATGTGTTCGAAGTCATATATGATCACCCACTCCTTTGGCTACTACCCACTAGATAAGGCGGTTAGTTGATAGCCTTGACACGACCTCTACCTGAGTTGAGTCTAGGTAATTGTGAGTGGCGCTAGTGTCATTATCATCTGAATGGACTTTCCATTCACTTTCATTTCGACGATTATTAGGGTCTTCTCTTGGTTAAGAGGGGGCTCATCATCCTCCTTCATTTTCTTTTTCTTTGTGGTTGGGCATGGGTTCGTCTTTTTATAGATGCCGGCACTGGTCCTCGCTAAGGCCTCAGAAATAGAACAAACAAATTAGTTGAAGTCACATATTGGTTATGTCTGGTCATCATCATCATCCATCCATCATTAAAATTTTGATGGGCGTTCATTTGTGCATGTGGGCATTCATTGTAGCAATGTGTCCCGCCACAATGACGACATCTTGAAGGGGGCTTCCTCTCTCGATCATTATTGGGATACGCAATAATGAAGGAGTCTTAGATTTGGTTTCACTTCGATCTCTTCCACTTCTACTAGAGCCACCACTGCTAGGATGGCCCCCTTTGTATCCTCCTCGGATAGGTGGTTGAGACCTATCCTTCCGAGCTTCCACTTTGTAGTCCCCAAGGCATTCCGCTGCTTGGATCGCCTTGGGTAAATTATTTACCCTTTGCCGTTGCATCTCCATATAACATAAGGTTTCAAACCTTCCAGGAATGTAAAGAGATTTTCTTTGTCCTCCATATCCCGTATGTTCGACATAAGTGTGGAGAATTCACACACGTAATCTCGAAATGACATGGTATAGCGAAGCTTCCGGAGTTTTCCGTGCATTATATTCAACATTTTCAGGGAAAAACTATAAGTCTACGGCTACCTTCAGGGCTCCCCATGCATCAAGAGTATCTTAACTGGCCCTGATGGATTCCTATTTCACTTGCCACCAGAGTTTAGCGTCACTCTAAAGATACATGGCAGCAGTTGCTACCTTCTTTGCTTCTTCTAGCTCCCTCATGGCGTTGAAGTACTATTCAATATTAATTATGAAGTTCTCCACTTCTTTCTCATTCCGAGCCCCATAGTAGGGTTTTGATTCAGGGATTTTGAGCTTTTATGGCATAGGGGCAAGGTCCACAACACCCCTAATGTGGTTTCCGCCTCCTCGGAGTATGACTTGTAATGCAACGCTGACAACATTGAGCTGACTTATCAAGTTGTATATGGTTTGTTGCATGGCAGTCACTCTGTCTGCCTCTTGCGCCTTATGAGCTAAATCATTTGTCTGCTTCTGTTGGAGCCCCTCGAATTTACTGAAAATTTTGGCTGCCTCTGTGGCTGGCGTTTGTCGATCTACTTCAGAGTCACGACTAATGTTTGCAATGTTTCCTTCGGCCTGCCGCATTCTACGATCCAGTTCATCCAACCTTTGCACTAAGTTGGTTCTTAGATCAGGCACCATACTTGAAATAGGTTGTAATAAGTTAACCGTATCTTTAAGGGCCGCAATGCAATCCCTATGATTTACCATGGTCAGAAATTGTGACAATGGCAATGTGTTCCCTCGTCCGATGTCGGTCCTACGCTATGATACCAACTGTTACGGGGTGCCTTCCTAATATGTCTTGAAAGGGCGACGTAAGCCTAAGCAACCGATGTCCGTGCAGTTATTATTCGCCAATTGGGGTCCCTATGTATGCTAGACGAGACTGTCAGTGTCGTATGGAAAAATCAATGTCAAGAGAAATTGAGAGAACAGAAATGAGAAAGAGAATGAAAGAAAGCTTGATTGCATTGATGAAAGTTATTATAGAAAGGCAACAAGCTGCCGAGGGGGAGAGACACCAATACAAAGAATTATTTTCTTGCTTGAAAGTTTGACTACTTGATTCCCCCTAATAATTCTTTAAAAAAATAAACCAAAGTTACAGGACTTGACATAAATAAGCCAGAGAATCATAATGGAAATACAGGAAGTAAAACTACTCGATATTTACAACAAAAAGGACTTAGATTAGTTCAAGGTAAAAGCAGGTCCGTTGGCGGCAAGCTTGTCTTTAGTATCAGGGTCTGCACGTGCGGCACCGACCGCAGGGCATAGGTCGATCGTGCGGACAACGGGCGTACGTTGGAGCGCATCCTGTCGAGGAGCGTTGATGGCAACTACCTGCGGCCGAGCATTAGAGAGGGATATTTATGGGGCAGCATAGGCACATGTGCACTTGTCACTTGGCGCGTCCAAGATCACAGGGCCATCCATGGCGCTAGGCGTTGGGAGGCTTGCCAGGACGTCATGGGGTGCATCCAAGGGGTTATGGGACATGGCTAGAAAGCCTCCCATGATAATGCACGTGCCGTGGTTTCCATGCTCGGGAGGGAGAATTATATGCTTATTTGTGCTTTGTTGACTTAGTGATCCCTCGATTTAAGCATGGGACGTGTAAATTAGACTAGCTTTTGATATTGGACTGCCCATCTTACTTTGGTTGAATTCTATTACCTAGTTGAATACCGCGTGTTCGTTTTTTTAGTGTTATGTTGTGAAATTTTCCCGCGTTTGATTGTTGTTGTGGTTTCATATGATATTATAATATATTGAGATCGGGTTGCACGTCGCAAAAGTATTTATTGATACTGGGATTGGGTTGCACGCTGCAACAATATTCATGGATATTGAGATCGGGTTGCACGCCGTAATAGTGTTTGTTAGTGATGTTTGGTTATGATCCATGTGTGTAATTCATGATTATTGTTTCCTTCGTAAGAAATTGTTATGAGGTTACGACTTGTTGCCACGACTGTTAACTTGTTCCATAGCTCTCGAGTTGATGCTCTCCCTATTATTCGACATATCTCTTGTCTTATTTTTCCTAATTATCATATGCACATGTACATAGTAAGTGAGTATATTTTTTAAAACCTTGTCACTACTTCACCAGGGTTAGTTAAGATACTTACTAAGTATATAGGGTCAGTTGTACTCATACTACACTTTTGCACCTTGAGTGCAGATCTTGGAGCTTTGTAGTTGTGGAAGACGAAGCCTTGCATTGAAGACGTTCCAGTGTTCCCGATTCAAGCTAATTCTTGTTCATGGTAGATTAGAACTTAAATTTTGCTTATGTAAATTTCAAACAAATATTGTATTTATTCTTCATATCGAATTTGTAAATCAAAATCATAGTGGCTTATGACTTGTACTACCAATCTTTGGGAAGTTGTATACAGTTCAGTTATTTTCATTCTTGTTGTTATTGACTTTTCATTTGAGTTACCCTATTCTATGTTAGGCTTATCTAGCACTGGGGTTAGGTGTCATCACGACTAGGTGAATTTTGGGTTATGAGAAACGGGAAGATTGACGAGAATGTTACTCATCGTATTGGAACCGGGTGGATGAAATGGAGGCTCGCTTCTAGGATTTTGTATGATAAGAATGTGCCACCAAGACTTAAGCAAGTTCTACTGAGTGGTGGGCAGACCCACTATGTTGTATGGGGTTGAATGTTGGCCCGTCAAGAAGTCCCATATCCAGAAGATGAAAGTAGTTGAAATGAGGATATTGAAATGGATGGGTGAGCATACGAGGAAAGACAAGATTAAGAATGAAGTTATTAGGGATAAGGTGTGATTGGTCTCTGTGGAGGACAAGTTGCGGGAATCGATAGAGAGATGCTCCGGGCATGTGAAGAGGAGAGACAGAAATGCTCGGTCAGGAGGTGTGGCGGGTCTGAGGAATGGTATGGTCAGGCCAAAGAAATACTAGGGAAAAGTGATTATGCAGAACATTTCATTGCCTCATCTTATCGAAGACATGACCCACGATAGGAAAGTGCGGAGTTGGAGGATTAGAGTTGAAGGTTGACAGATAGTCGCGAGTTTCTCCTAGGTTTACCAATAGTATTAGTACTATTCTTGTACTTTCTTATTCCTAATTCTTTGTTATTACAGGTAGTGTCATTCGCTTCCATTACCCTATACATTATTGTTATTATTGTTTGTTACTTTATTTTCATTGTTCCTTGAGCTAATGGTCTATTGGAAATAACATTTCTACCTTTATAAGGTAAGGGTAATGTCTGCATACACACTACCTTCTCAGATATCACTTATGAGATCACACTGGGTTTGATGTTGTTATTATTTTAAGCTTTAATACACCTCTGCTTCTTGAGTACTTACATCTTCTATCTTTTCACAAAGCTGATTATATTCATCCTGCCAATTCTGGACCAAATTTGTTTTTATAAGCTAGTTATCAACGTACTTACTGCTTATTAACCCAATTATTATTACACCATGTACCACAATAATTCTTTATACTTTCAGAGGTCCAGTTCATTATTGGCTACTATATCTAGACAATCTATAAAGTTCCCTTTATACATAAATGTGAACATATTTTTAACTAGGGGTGGCAAATGGGAGGCTTGGGGGTCAAGATGGGTAAAGTCAATAAATGGGTCATTGCCATAAAAATTATACGGGACGCCCAATTTGGTCGCCCCCATTTAACTTATACCCATTTTTTTTTAAACTTTTAACTTGTACCCACTTTTTAAATAACTTCAGCCCCCTTTCTCCTCCTCCTTCTCCTCCTTCGTCTTCTTCTTCTTCTTCTTCTTCTTCTTCTTCTTCTTCTTCTTCTTCTGCTGCTGCTGCTGGTGGTGCAGAAAAATAAAAAAAAAAATAGAAAATTGAAAACACAAGAAAAAGGTAAAAAAAAAAATTTGGGGGATTTGCGCGAGGGGGAGGGGGCTTAAGGGGTAGGGTGAGTGGTGCAAA
>ML345316.1:0-23686 GCA_005239505.1 Nicotiana paniculata
GACCTTCTAATTATTTTGTCATAAAAATTCTCGCAAGATATTTGTTTACTTCATACATATATTCATTATTTTACCACGGATTAAACAATACGTATTCTTACTTTAATTTTACGTAAACTTCGGATACAAACAGTATTTATATATATTTTTTTCTTTTCTTACTTACCTCGATCTTTTCCTAATGCCACAAAGAGAAACTTAAAAAATAGTAACAATCAAATAGTTCTAAGGACTAAATATTTGACTCCAATAAGAACAAGTTGTCCCTTCGGGATGGCCAGTTGGTTGAGGGCGGGCATCCACACATATGACTTGGGAATTAGGATTAATTCCCCCTTAATGCCTTTTGCCTCGAGCCTACTGCAGAAGGTTTGCTTTGTGCGATTTACATTTTTTTGTGTTGTTTGCAAGCTATTACATAGTGGGGGCTTTACCCAGTGCGCACAGAGTTCTCAACTAAAGGGCAAGAGTTGTGACAGAGACTGTAGCGACAATAGATTTTCCTGGGATTCCAAAAAACTTTTTTCTTCATATATTTAGAGCAACAGTGGAGTTGTCTTGGTATGCCCTATAGCTAGGGACGACTCTACTTTCGATGCAGAATAAAACTTATGTGTAAAATTCAATAATAGTGCAATAAATAATAAATATGAGCCCATATATAACTTTAGAAATATAACGTGTTTAATACTTAGACCCAGAAAATTTAAATCGTGAATCCGCATCTGCCTATAGTTCACAAGTTCGAGTCGAGGAAGCAACAACTAATGCTTGCATTAGGTTAGGCTGTCTGCATCATACCCCTTAGGGCATGACCCTTTCCTGAACTGTGCCTGAATGCGTGATATCTTATGCATGCATCGAACTGCCTCTTTGAAGTTATGTTTAATTGGATCATTTGCGCGTATTCTACTATTCGATCGAGTAATCGCTATTTCTCTTTAGCCCCACTAATATTGGTATTATGTAATTATGTTCACCAAAATTTAAGCAGATGAAAAGAAGACAAAATGTCTTTTTTGTTCGTTCGCATTCGAACTTTAATTTGTCAGAATTTTCAACTCACTTTATTGATTGTTATGCCATATATGAAAACCTCTCTAAATTTGATGAATTGTCACAACTGTAGCCGTGTTATTTTCTACTAGTATCCGTACACACGCGTTGCGTGGAGAATATAAAATATAATATTTTATAATAAAATGTTAAATAAAAAATACAGTATACAAAGAAGCATGCGAGTGCTATTATTTTTTAAATTGCGTAATGCACTAAATATTCATAAATTGAATTCATGCATAAACACACTTACCCATTTTAATAAATAGCTATTAAGGAAGAATTAGATTATTGGCCACATGTATTAGCACTGTTCGCCAAAGGCAACTGTCACGACCCAAATTTCTTTCTGTTGGGTATCGTGATGACACCTAGTCTTAGGAACTAGGTAAGCCTTACAGTTACTGAATAACAACAATAATAAAAGAAGGCTAGCAATCTCCATATAAAATCTCAACAGAATGAACAAACTTTCCCAAAACCGGTAGTACAAGTTATAAGCTCTACGAAATCTTTCTATCAAATCTATGTATAATTGTCTAGGAATAATTAAGTACAGTTGAATAGAAATAAAACAGGAAGGTGACTCTGAAGCCTGCGAACGCAGCAGCAGGTTACTTTGAGTGTCCTCAGCAACGATATGCCCAACTACCAACAACCATAATATCACAGCGGTGCCCAGTAAGAATCAAGACTAACCTCGGTGAAGTAGTGATGAGGACTAGTCCGGACACCCACTGATCTAAAAATCTTTGAATATAATTAACGGCAGGAAAATAATAAGCAGAAGGAAGCACAATATTTAAAACAACGAAATAACGTGATAGAAATATGCAAAGAAGGAAGGAAAACACGCAAGCAAAAGTCGGAAATCACAATACCATAAAACCCTTAAAATCAACACTGCATCGATTTACTCACATCAAGCAGTAGCAAATAGGCTCAATAGAAACCAGTCAAATCTCGAGTAAAAACCGTTAAAACGTGCTTATGTCGAAAACTTTTGAAAATACAACCTTTTCAAAATATAGGAGAATCTTCTTTCAAGTATACTTTTTCTGAATGTATATTTATACATTTTTATAAAAGAATTCGTTAGAACATAGTTCCCTTAAAATACGTTGTATTAAAATATACTCTCCCAATACTGCTCATTCAAATATCATTTGTTCAAATATACNTCAATGTAAGTATGTGTGCATACATGTATACTTTTTAATCCAAGTCTCCTCATTGATAAACCACCGGAATTCAGTCTGTAACTCAATAGATAATCATGCAATGAAACGCAAGGGAAAGTCTCAAGTCATAGCCCGCAGTCCCAATGTAAATGTGCAATGCAATGCAATGGAAAGTCTCATGTCATAGCCCACATTCCCAATATAAATATGCAATGCAAGGGAAGGGAAAGTCTCAGGTCATAGCCCGCAGTCCCAATGTAAATGTGCAATGCAATGCAATGGAAAGTCTCATGTCATAGCCCACATTCCCAATATAAATATGCAATGCAAGGGAAGGGAAAGTCTCAGGTCCTAGCCCGCAGTCCCAATATAAATATGCAATGGAACTCAGTCTGTAACTCAATAAGATAATCATGCAATGCAATGCAAGGGAAAGTCTCAGGTCATAGCCCGCAGTCCCAATGTAAATATGCAATGCAATGCAAGGGAAAGTCTCAGGTCACAGCCCGCAGTTCCAATATAAATATGCAATGCAATGCAAGGGAAAGTCTCAGGTCATATCCCAAAGTGCCAATATATGTATGCAATGCAATGCGAGGGAAAGTCTCAGGTCCTAGCCCGCAATCCCAATATAAGTATGCAATGCATTGCAAGGTGCGACGATAAGTCCAACACGAGAACTTCAATCAAAATAGTGGCAAAATTCACTAATAAGCAGAAGTCACTTAAACGAGAAACTAAGTATCAAAGAAGCAAAGTAACGAGGAGAAAACCTAAAAATTTTAGCAACAATTCACAATACTCAAGTCAATAATTAGAGAACCAATCATCCCGGCAAGGGAAACAGCTATAACCAATCTCACCTAACANAAAAATATTCAGCTAAGTCAAATTAAGATCAAATAATCAACAAAGAGGAATCGAAATCAAGGAAATCTAATTCAAACAGAGGAAGGTGAAACTAGTAATCAGAAATTCAACCATAACAGTTACCACTTCATACACTGGAGATATAGGGACCTAAGACTCCTAAAAAGCCAACCTATATGCAAATAAGTCCGAGTACGCACTCGTCACCTCGCGTACATGGCCAAAATCAATATAGAATACTCAAATCCTAAGGGGTAGTTCCCTCACACAAGGTTAGGCAAGATACTTACCTCAAAGACGACAATCGGTACTCGAAAATGGACTTCTCGGGGGGGAAGACATCCGAACGACTCAAATCAACTAAAACAACTTCAAAATGCACATAAAACATATAAGGGACTATTCAAAATGATAAAGTTTCAATCTTTGCTAAGTAATAAAAATAGTTGACCTCCGGGCCCGCACCTCGGAACTCGACAAATTTTACCAACTCCGATTACCCATTCCGATACGAGTTCACTCATACTAAATTTATCCAAATCCGATGAAAATTAGTCAATCAAATCATGATTTCTCTATTTAGAAATTTTGTTTCAAAAAACCCAAGTTTCTTTAACCAAAAGCACAAATTAAATGATAAAAATAAGAACTAATTCATGAAATATAATCACTTCTAGTTCAGAGGTTTCACCCCATATTTCATTTTTCAAAAACCTTTATAATTTTTTCGAAAATAATTTTCTTTAAAAAATCATTTCTCGGACTTGAGACCTCGGAATTCGGTTCCAGGCATACGCCCAAGTCCCATATTTTCCTACAGACCCTCCAGGACCAACAAATCACGGGTCTGGGTCCGTTTACCAAAAACGTTGACTGAAGTCAACTTTATTCAAATTTCCAATACAAAATTACCATTTTTATCAATTTTTCACATAAAGGCTTCCCGGCTACACGCCCAGGCTGTGCAGCAAATCGAGTTGAGATATTAGGAGGTTGTCACGACCTCGGAACTCAAAATTAGCTAGAAATATACGGGATGACCTTTTGGGTCATCACAACAACAAATAGCGTCTGCTTAAGATTATTTGATGTAAATTAAGATTGTTTGATGAGACCTTTAAAGATTTTAAAGTAGACAAACTGCAACATAAATTGGACAATTAGTTAATGAAAAATACCGTTATAAAGGTAAATACAACTTAATTGCAACATTTGGTGTTGTCTCTAGCTTGTATTCTACATGATGGACATAACTGAAGTCTTATAAGCAATTATATTATTTTTTATACAATTTTCACATATTTATCAGACGATAATTAATGAATAAAAGTTAGGGATGACCTCGTAATGTTGCAAACTTCAATTAACTGTTATGAAAACTGATAGTAATATAGTAAAATTAAAAAGGATCATTTTAAGCATTACTGACAGTAAATTGAACAGGTCATAGTGCGACCTATTACAGAAATTTTTTAACCACTTAGAAGAGGAAAAGAAATAGAATCATAAATGATAGAAATTTTGAATAGAGTTAAAAAGAATATCTGAATATATTTACAAAGAATATAAAACATGATAATTTTTAGTTCCAGAAGTCCCATTTGTAACAACGCAAGTTGATCGTGATTTCAGCTTTCCTATAAAGAGATAAATAAATGTTTGCCAGGGTAAGCAGAGCCGTAAAAAGCCAAAATAACAGAAATTCATGTCTAAGTTAAAAAGAATATATGTATAAATTTAAAAAGAATATGGATTTAAATTGTGTATACATTGTAGTAGAAGAAGTCATCTTTCACGGCACAAGCGGATCGCGGTTTCAACGTGCCTGTAGAAAGAGATAATTTTTTTTGTCAGGCCGCGCAAAGTTGTAAAAAGCAGAATACACGAAATTTTAACTGAATTCTAAAGCGTATTGTACAATATACGAAGAATATGGACCTAATTTTTGTATATAATGTAGTTCCAAAATTCCTCTTTGTAATGGCACAAGCGTATCATGATTTTAACGTGCCTATACAGAGATAAAATACTTTCAGTCAGCGCATGCAAAGCTGTGAAAGGCAAAACGACATAATTTCATTACTAAGTTTAAAAGAGTATCTGTATAAACTTACAGAGAATATGGACGTGAATATTGTATTTATAGTAGCTGCAGAAGTCCTCTTTGCAATTGCATAAGCGGATCGTGATTTCAACGTGTCTGCAGAGAGATATAATTTTTTTAGTCTTGACGCGCAAAGCTGTGAAAAGCAAAACACTGGAAATTTATAATCGCGTTCAAAAGCATATATGTACAAATGTACAAAGAATCTGCACCTAATTTGTGTATATTTTGTACTTCAAGAAGTCCTTTTATTAAGGACACAAGCAGACCGCGTTTTCGACATGACAATCGTGAGATATGGATTTTTTTCCAACACGTGCAAAGCTGTGAAAAGCAAAATGGCAGAAATTCATAACTGTGTTGAAAAGATTATATGTATATCTAAAAAAAATCTGGACATGATTATTGTATATAAAGTACTTCAAGAAGTTATTATTTTCTTAGGCAACGCTCGCAACCAAACATTAAATACATACATATTCAATTAAAAAAATTATACGAAGAAGAAAGGATGCAAATTTCAAACTTAACAAAAGGATAAGTAAAAACAACTTGGCAAGACAAAAATAGGTAGGCCAAACACATACTAACTCGTTATAAAACTAGCATCCTACTTTAGAAATTTCTTAGTCTTTTATCAGGCTTTAAAAATTAAGGCCCTCTCGACATAGTGGCCTTAACAGTCATATTAAGACTTTAGAAAAAGGAAAACAGGTTCACAAAATTGACCTTACTGAAGCACAGTGAAAAATACTTGAATAAATATTACCATCGTTGACATAAACATTACTCGCAGA
This sequence comes from Nicotiana paniculata, assembly GCA_005239505.1. Lineage (NCBI taxonomy): Eukaryota > Viridiplantae > Streptophyta > Magnoliopsida > Solanales > Solanaceae > Nicotiana > Nicotiana paniculata. The sequence continues at coordinate 6,012 of ML345316.1, forward strand.
AAATCGTCTTTCTCTTTCTCACTAATACTGACTTCATGCCTTTTTGGGATCGTTCTTTAGCTGGCAATGGAGATCTTTCAATACTTATGTCTCCGAAAATCTATCAAGTTGAAGAAGAATCATGAAATCCAAGGGAATTTTTTAAATTGGATCTTCCAATATATAAGAAAACTCAAGTTTTAATATTGTAGTATTTTAACCTACTGGTTGTATAACATACCATTCATACAAACCTTGGTCTTCACGCAAAAGAACTTTTGTCAAGTCCTCGATAGAGGAATTAGAAGCAGGAGCAGTTGAATCTTCGGACTGAAAATTGACGACAACATTGTTGAGGAAGCTAATATGTTCTTATATTCTTCAACTTATTGATTTGTATATATTTATAAGGAATGTAAAACCTGATATTTTGTAGTTCCATAAGTCCCTCTTTTAACGGCACAAGTGGATCGAGATTTCGGTATTCCTATAAAGAGATAAATAATTTTTATTAGAGATGTAAAAAGCTAGAAATTAATAAATAAGTTCAAAAGAATATGTATAAATTTTCAAATAATATAGATTTGAATTTTGTATATATTGTAGCAGCAGAAGTCATCCCCAACGGCAAAATTTAATCTTGGTTTCAGCGTGCCTGCAGAGAGATATAATGATTTTATTCAGGACGCGCAACGTTGTAAAAAGCAGAATACCTGAAATTTTAACTGAATGCAAAAGCATATTTGTACATATACGAAGAATCTGGACTAGAATTTTGTATTTATAGTAGCTCCAGAAGTCGTCTTTCTAACGGCACAAGCGAGTCCTGGTTTAAACGAGTCTGCAGACAAATATTTATTTTTAGTCTGGACGCGCAAAGTTGTGAAAAGCAGAAAACCTTAAATTTACAATTGAATTCGATAGAATCTCTGTACAAATATACGAATAATCTGGACCTAACTTTCATATGTTATGCAAAGTAATTTATTTAAGGGCACAAACGGTTCCCATTTTCGACATGACAGTAGTGATATATGAATTATTTTTTAACGCGTGCAAAGCTGTGAAAAGCAAAATGACAGAACTCCATAACTAAGTTTTAAAGAGTATATATATAAACTTACAAATAATATGGACTTGAACTTTGTATTTATAGTAGCTCCAGAAGTCGTCTTTCTAACGGCACAAAGCTGTGGAAAGCAGAAAACCTGAAATTTACAATTGAATTCAATAGCATATCTGTACAAAAATACGAATAATCCGGATCTAACTTTTGTATATTATGTAGTTCCAGAAGTAATTAATTTAAGGGCACAAATGGTTCGTGTTGTCGACATGACACTAGTGAGATATGAATTTTTTTTTCAACGATTGCAAATATGTGAAAAGAAAAACGATAGAACTTCGTAACTCAGTTTAAAAGAGTATATGTATAAACTTACAAAGAATCTGGACTTGAATTTTGTATTTAAAGTGGCTCCAGAAGACGTCTTTCCAACGGCACAAGTGGATCCTGGATTCAAGGTGTCTGCAGAGAGAAATCGTATTTTTAATCTGGAAACGAAAAGTTGGGAAAAGCAGAAAACCTGAAATTTACAATCGAATTCAAAAGCGTATCTGTACAAATATACGAAGAATGTGGACCTAAATTTTGTATATTATGTAGTTCCAGAAGTAATTTGTTTAAAGTCACAAACGGTTCACGTTTTCGACATGACAGTAGTGAGATATGAATTTTTTTCAACGCGTAAAAAGTTATGAAAAGCAACACGACAGAACATCATAACTAAGTTTAAAAGAGTATATATATAAACTTACAAAGAATCTGGACTTGAAGTTTGTATTTATTGTAGCTCCAGAAGTCGTCTTTCCAACGGCACAAGCGGATAGTGGTTTCACCGTGTCTGCAAAGAGATATATTATTTTTAGTCTGGAAAAGCAAATCTGAGAAAAGCAGAAAACCTGAAATTTATATTGAATTCAAAAGCATGTGTGTTCAAATATACGAAGAATCTGGACGTAATTTTTGTATATTGTGTAGTTCCAGATGTCCTTTCTTTAACGGCACAAACGGTTCACGTTTTCGACATGACAGTAGGGAGATATGAATTTTTCTTCCAACGTGTGTAAAGCTGTGAAAAGCAAAATGACAAAACTTCATAACTCAGTTTAAAAGACTATATGTATAAACTTACAAAGAATCTGGACTTGAATTTTGTATTTATAGTAGCTCTAGAAGTCTTCCTGCTTTCAACGTGTCTGCAGAGAGATATAATTTTTTTAGTTTGGATGCGCAAAGCTGTGAAAATCAGAAAATCTGAAATTTACAATTGAATTCAAAAGTGTATCTGTACAAATATACGAAGAATCTGGACCTAGATTTCGTATATTATGTAGTTCCAGAAGTAATTTATTTACGGGCACAAACGGTTCGCATTTTCGACATGACAGTAGTGAGATATAAGTTTTCTTTTCAACGCATGCAAAGTTATGAAAAGCAAAACGAAAGAACTTCATAACTAAGTTTAAAAGAGTATATGTATAAACTTACAAAGAATCTGGACTTGAAGTTTGTATTTATAGTAGCTCCAGAAGTCTCTTTTCAAACGGCACAAGCGGATCCTGGTTTCAACTTGTCTGCAGACAAATATAATTTTTTTAGTCTTGACGCGCAAAGCTTTTAAAAGCGGAAGTAATTTATTTGTAAAAATATACGAATAATATGGACCTACATTTCGTATAATATGTAGTTCCAGAAGTAATTTATTTACGGGCTTAAACTGTTCGGGTTTTCGACATGAAAGTTATTGAAATATTTTAATCGAACCTTTTAGGGGTTGCCTACGTATCATGTCGCCACATGAATCATATCATTACGTAGTTTAGGTAGATCAGTAATAAAGGAAATAAACTAAATTTTTTCTTGAATTTTGATTCTTTTGTTTTTAATTTTTGAAAGAAAGACTATAAAGGAGAAAGAAAATATTTTCTAAATCTTGAATTTTTTTTTTCAACTTTCGAAAGAAAAACAAAATCTAAAGAATAATGAAAATGTTTTTTTGGATTTTTAGAAGAAACAAAAAGAAAAAAAAAATTGGATTTTTTTTAAAAAAAATAGGGGACTCAAAGAGAGACTTTTCTAAAGGATGAAGTAAAACAAAATATTTTTGGATTTTTGCAAAAGAAATACTTTCATGAAGAATGAAGTAAAGGAAAATATTTTTTTGAATTTTTTTTAAAAATTGTGGCCTAAAAGAAAGACTTTCTACCGAAGGAAGTAAAGGAAATATTTTTGAATTTTTTTTATAATTGTGGTTTGGACCCGATAAAGGTTGCCTACGTATCTCGGATCCGATGAGAATCAAACCTGCGTATTTCGGTGAAACTGAGTATTTCTCTCTTTTGACTTTGTATGAAATTAATCTTTACACCTCGCGTCAGACTACTAATAAATTGTGACGACCCAAAGGGTCATCACCTGTTTTATCACCCATTCCGTGCTTCTGAGGCCTTGGAAACCTCATTTAGGTTTGCCTCGATTTGTGTGTACAGTCCGGGCGCGTAGCAGGAAATCTTTAATATGAAATTCTGTGAAAAATGTTAAGTTTTGATATTAAAATGAATAAATTTGACTTCGGTCAACATTTTGGGTAAACGGACCCGGACCTGTTATTTGACGGTCCCGGAGGGTCCGTAGGAAAATATGGGACTTGGGCGTATGCCCAGAATCGAATTCCGAGGTCCCAAGCCCGAGGAATTAATTTTTGAGTAAAATTGTTTTCTGAAAAATATTTAAGGAAATTGAAAATGAAATCTGATTAGAAAGGGTATGGTATCGGGCCCGTTTTTTTCTTATGGCGCCTAGTACAGGTCTTAATATGCTGTAAGTCCTTTCTATAAAGTTTGGTTGAAAACGGATCTCGTTTGACGTGTTTCAGACTTAAAATGGAAAATTTGATATTTTATGAAGTTTGATAGAATTCATGAATTTTGAGGTTTAATTCGATGAATATGATCTTATTTTGGAGATTTGATCGCCCGGATAAGTTCATAGAATGTTTTTGAGGTAGTGTGTATATTTGATTTGGAGCCCCGAGGTCTCGAGTGAGTTTTTGATAGGCCACAGATGCATTTTGAACCTTGGAATTTGCTGGGGTAACTGATCTGCAGGCTTTGCATTTGCGAAGCCAGCATTGCAAATGCGATCTATTCATCGCAAATGGGAAGATGGGTCTGGAAAAGCCTGATCGCAAATGCGGCCAAGTGGTTCGCAAATGCGAAGGCTAGTCGCAAATGCGACGTCTGCCATCGCAAATGCGAAACCTGGGAGTTTTTGAAGGGTTCGCAATTGCGAACCCCAGTTCGCAATTCCCATGCCAACCAGTGGCCTGCAATACACTTAAACCAAATTTTGACTCCATTTTTCTTATTTTCTCAAACTCAAACACACTTAGGCGATTTTTCCAAGAACAAGACTTCTTCCAATCATCTGTAAGTTGTTTTTTACTAAATTATTTCAATCATTAACATCATTTAGCATGTTTTCAACTTTAAATCAAAGATTTCCATGGGTGAAATTGGGTGTTTGGGTAGAACTTACGTTTTTCTAAAATTGGAGTTTGAGTGGGTGATTGACCTCTGATTTGAGAGATTTTTATATGGGTAGACTCGTGAGAGTACGAGGGTTCTGAAAATGTAAAATTTATCCAATTCCGAGATGCTGGACTGAGGGGTGTTTTGGTCATTTTACCTAATTTCGTGTTGTAGTTTTGAATTAAATAGTAGAATCAGTTGCTTGAGGTGTTATTTAGGATATAAAATTGGTTTGAATAGGTTTGGGCCATTTGGAGTAGGATACTCGTGACAAACGTGTGGTTTCGAGTTTACTTTTGAGCCGGTTCGAGGTAAGTGGCTTGTCTAACCTTGTGTGGGGGACCTTTCCCCTAGGATGTGATACTTGGTAATTGAATGCCTTGTTCGTGAGGTGAAGAGCACGTACTTGTGCTAATTTTTGAAAATCTGATTTTTACTTTAAATACTTCGACTGAGTTTCTCCTTACCTGTTTTATTCTACTTGCAATTATAGCCTATGTTAGTTTAGAAAAGCATGCCTAGTTGACTTGAATTGCCTATTTGCTTAAGTTTCTTTGATTGTACTATGTGAAGATTGTACTATGGATGTAGGATTCCGGTAGCTCCCCCATTGTTTGTACTTTGGGACTGCAGGTTAGATTCCCATAGATCCCCCTGAACATTTACTTTGGGACTGCTGGTTAGATTCCCGATAGATCCTCTTGCATATTTACTTTGGGATTCGATTACCGATAGATCCCCCTGCACATTGATAAAAGGACTACGGGACGGTATCCCGGGATATCCTTCAGATATACATATGATGGACTACGGGACGGTATCTCGGGAGATCCACTGGGCAGTTGAGAAAAGGACTACAGGACGGTATCCTGTTAGATCCTCATTGTTACCATTGTTATTGAGCTGTACATATTCTGTGTTTACTCTGTTATTATGTTTTCTTATTGCCTTGTTTGACCTGACTTACTTCGCTGTTGTATTCATTATTACTGTCTGTTTTCATACTGTAAATCCCTATTATATTGTTTGACCTCAGTAGGGCCTGACCTTCCTCGTCACTACCCGACCGAGGTTAGGATTGGAACTTACTGAGTACCACTGTGGTGTACTCATGCCCTTTCCCGCGCATGTTTTTCATGTGTAGATCCAGGTACGTCCACCCAGGCGCACTATCCCCGAGGTTGAGAGATCTAGCAGAGACTTCGAGGTACATCTGCCACGTTCGCAGACTAGGAGTCTCTATCTTATTCCAGCTTTAGTGGAAAGCTTTTCCTTTCTTTCAGTTGTTTAGACATTCTGGAGTTAGAGCAGTGTAGTATATTTCTGTTAGTGGAGAATGTATCTTGACTGGCTTACTCGAGCGGACAACTCGAGCCGAGGAGGGTCAGTATACCGGTACCATTGCTTTCCGGNCATGTGTTTCCCGTGAGTTTTCGTGGTTGTGTATGCCAAGCGGCATTTATATATAGTCTTTCTTTACTTGTTCAGTTTTAATTAATTATTCTGCAAGTTATGTTGTTTTTCCGCATTGTTAGGCTTACCTAGTTATAGGGACTACGTGCCATCACGACATGTTCACGGAGGACGAACTGGGGTCGTGACAAAAATCTTAGTAAAAAGAGATTATTTGTACTAAACTAGGAGAATGTTTTTTTTTCTTTTTTTCTCTTTTTTGAAATCCCGCTCAACTACTTTCTTAAGCCGATCAACAACGCAAGAAAGCCTTCAAAATAATGTAACAAGTAGCAACAAAGTGGACATGATGGTCTCAAAGAGGAAACCTGTCTTATACGGATCCGGCCCCTGTGTCGAGTTTCGCTAAGTTAAATGCACGTGATGCAAATGAAGCGAATTTACTAGGGTATCCGACATGAGGTTTGTTCTTATAGGTTTAAGTCCTAGTGGAGAATGTATCTTGAATGGCTTACTCGAGCGGACAACTCGAGCAGAGGAGGGTCAGTATACCGGTAGCACTGCTTTCCGGCTTAACTGGTGGTGCCCTCCGCCTAAAACATGTGTGACTAAAATCTTTCACCGGGTGACAAGAACCTCAACTATCTCAAAGAAAGTGGGCTATGTCATGAAAATGCCCAATTTTTAGTTTCAAGAAGACTCAGAGGGGGTGCGTGAGAAGACACTTTATATGTACAGTTGAACAATATCAAAGCCGTAAAAAGCGAAAAAGTAGAACATTAGGCACACATAAATCAAAATATGTACAAAATTAATGAAGCCAAATAAAAATTCAACATATACAAGCTCTAATTCTGGTTGTCCCCAGCAGAGTCGCCAGAGCTGTCACACCCCTTTTCTACCCCCCAAAAGATGTGTATGTGTTATATGGATTGTGGGTTAAAGAGTTTTCCAATTAAAGTGACAATTTTGAAATAGGGATTATTTTGTTATTCAGAGTCACCACTTGGAATTGATTTTTTGGTGTTCCAAGTCACCTTTTATTTGAATCCCTAGTCAAAGGAAGGTTTGACTCTTTTATTATTGGTCTGCGAAAACAAAGTGCGGGTAAGAAATTCTGTTGACCGGGGAGAAGGTGTAAGGCATTCCCTGAGTCCAGTGGTTTTAGCACGGTCGCTTTATTGACTTAAACTTGGCATGAATAAATTGTTGGATAAACTGTGCGCTTTGTTTTATTTTCATGTTTGCATATGTCCACTTTTATTGTGGATGACTTTATTACTCTCAAACTAGGACGAGTATCTGTGACCCTAGCTTACATTAACCAAGACGAGTATTTCGGACCTTAGTTCGTGCGTCGTACCCAAAATTAGAGTCTACTTGAAGTTAATTAAACAAAAAACTTTCATTTGAAATAATTTAAAACAAGGCGTGTTGTCACTACCTTGCCATCTTATTTATATACTTATTTCGAGGCGAGTCCTCCTAACATCCTTGTTTGGCACAGGCGCAAAATTTTCCACCCAGGTGTGGTATCGGACAACTCTGACCACATTGGCGCTCAACTGCTTCATTATTTCCTCTTTGATTTTATCACTCATGTCTGTTTTATTTTTTCGTTGCTTTTGTTAGACTAGTGGAAAATAAAGATATGTGGGAAGCTTATGAACTACTAGATCAACACTTACACCTGGCATATCATCATAATACCAAGCAAAAACGTCTCTATATTCAAATAAAAGTTGAATCAAGGCATCTCTGGTTTTTTGTTTAGTGTGAATGCTTATCTTTGTTTCTCTAACATCTTCATGACTTTCAATATTAATGGACTTAGTTTCATTGAGGATAGGCTTAGGCTTGTTTTCAAAGTGTTCCAACTCTCTTTTGATTTCCTCAACTGCCTCATCTTCATCATACTCAACCTCTTGATGCATTATTTCGAAATTAGACAGCTTTTTAAGATCTGGGCGTGAATTTTGTATGCATGTCATGTTATTAAAGCCGGCATTAACAAAACAGAAAGCGAAACAATAAATGACCGAAATTAGGAAAAAGAGAAGATACAAAGCTTAATACGAAACTGAACTGCATTTTATTGAATTCAAAAGGATAGAAAGGTTAACATAAAAAAAAAANAAACTGAACTGCATTTATTGAATTCAAAAGGATAGAAAGGTTAACATCAAAACAAAACAATCATCTTGAGATGTTTGGATTACCCTGAAAGTAACCCAAAATACAAAAAGAAGTTGCAAAAGCAAACTACCAAGACTCCTTCCTTGTGTGGCGAGGAGTTGCTTCCCAATTGTTGAGCATGGTATCTGGGCCAATTAGTTGCACATCGGCACGACTAGTGCCTTCACCAGCCTGGATCATATTCACTTCAGAAAAAATCTGGCTGAATCCATGGCAGATTTCNTCCCATCCGTGCTTTTTGCGGTGTTTGGTTTTGTCTTCGTCTGCTTGTGTCGGTCTGAAGCCTAAACAAAAATTACCCTGGTTAATAAACGGAGAAATAGGCTCCGAAATTCCTTGAAACGATGCCCCCAAGCTTTTTGCTGGCTCATAACCTTGTCTTAGCATGAGTGCCGCTACCATTACAGATGTGGCGGAAAGACGAGGATGCAGAATGGTCCTTCCTTCCTCAACATGGCCCGTAACAACCACTTCAAAATCATGATAGACAATGGACTCACACCCTTCCTTCGCCTCAATACAGGGGATTAACGGGTCTTTATAAATGGATGACTCGTCTTCCCCATGAACAATAATTTCTTGCATGTCATGTTCGAATTCGAGCATCTGATGCAAAGTGGATGGCACAGCCCGGGCGTATGGACCCATGGCCTTCCAAGAAGAAAGTTATAAGAAGTGTCCATGTCCACCAATTGGAAGACAATTTCGAAGTCAACCGGCCCAATCATCATGGTGAGGTTGATCTCCCCAATGGTATCTCTCGCTGAGCCATCAAAAGCGCCGATACAGACATTGCTGGAGAGAGGGCATACATCTACTCTCGAGCCTCCATCAACCATGACTCGCTTCACGTAGTGCCCCTCACATTTAACAGTCAAGTGAAAAGCCCTGTTGTGCCTGGCTCCTTCTTCGGGGAGTTCATCATCAGTAAACGTTATTCTGTTCACCTCAAAAAATCTGTTAGCCATCTTCTCTAACTGATTAATTGTGGTCTTCTCTGAGACATGCGCCTCGTTCAAGATCTTGATTAGCACACGAGCATGCTCTTTTGAATGTATGAGCAGAGATAGTAGAGAAATTTTGGCAGGAGTCTTTCTCAGCTGGTCAATGATTGAGTAATCCTGAACTTTCATTTTTTCCAAAAACTCTTCTTCCTCTTCTTCAGTGACTGGTTTCTTTATTGGCAATTGGCCTTCTCTGATTTGCTTGGCCTTCCTCAACTCTTCTGGAGAGTAACACCTTCTCGATCGAGTCAAACCTCCAATTTTCCCGACTTTTTCTATTATTTCCTTGACTTTGTAAGTCCTCATAGTTTTGGTGTAGTTCCAAGGAATGGTCTTCGTGTTTGTCATAGGGGGTTGCACGACAGGTTTGATTATGATTGGCTCAGTTATACCCTTCGTACAACCCTGGCTCTGCCTTGTGATGGGGTGGCCTCCAAGGACATATAACCTTGGGCTTGGAACATTGGAGCGAACTTCCAACCTAGAGATTTTTGGAACAAATAAAGTTGCCTTCTCTAAGCTCTGGGCGCCTGTCACAATCAATGGCACATCTCGGCTTGGACTTACTTGTAGACTCGTTCCTTCTTGAGCTGCTCATGATGTCATTTCTACTCTACCAACCGGCTTGTATTCTTGATCTCGGCCAATCATTCCCACAAAGTGAACATCATTGTGTACTGGCAAGGGGTTGTTAGTCACATTAGGAGGGTCCTCATCATTTGTGACCACAATTAGTTTTTCAGCAATAAGTCTTTATATGGCTCTTTTCAGAGTCCAACAGTCATCAGTGATATGCCCCGGGGCTCTTGAATGATATTCATATCTAGCATTTGCTTGAAATCCATGTGAATTAGCATGCATATGGCGTGGAGAGATGGGTCTAATCACGCCTATTTGCTTCAGCTTACGGAATAAACTTGAGTATGATTCAGCCAATGGGGTGAGTTTTTCTGCTGGCCTTTGCTCTAGGCCATAATCCTGTTTGGGACGAGCATTGTAGGATGCCCGAAAATTTTGCTGCTGAGGTCGGGGGATCCTTGGAGGTGGTGCTCGTACTTTCTAATTGGGAGGCCGAGCATAAGACTGAGCATTGAACACTGTGTACTGAGGTGGGCCCACAGAGTATTGAAGAATTGGCGGAGGATAATAATGTCGAGGGTAGTTGGATTTCCCCTGCTGAACTTGCACATAAGGGTGCGCTGCCCCCCCTTTGAACTTCCTTGGATCCGAAGTCATCATGGACCCCTTATCTCTCTTCTTTTTATTTACGAAACTTCCAGACCCATTTGGGATAGCTTGAGTAATGGCTTTTAGAGTAGCTTGACTTACAATTCTGCCAGTCTTGAGGCCATTTTCGACAATTTCCCCTATTTTGATTGCTTCTGCAAAAGGTCTACCCATCGCGGTACCATGTTCTGAAAGTAATCAGGCTCTTAAGCCTTCAGAAAAACAACAATCAACTCATGGTTATCCATGGGTAGCTTGACTCTAGCCGCTTGCTCCCTCTACTTGATTGCATACTCCCTAAAGCTTTCAGTCGGCTTCCTCTTCATATTGGACAAGGAATTGCAATCTGGCGCAATATCTATGTTGTACTGGAATTGGTTGATGAAGGCCTGAGCCATTTCGTCCTAGACATGCCAGTGAGAGATATCTTGGTCAATAAACCATTCTAAGGCTTCCCCCGCAAGACTTTCACAAAAATAAGACATCAGCAATTCTTATTTTCCACCTGCACCCCTCAGTTGGTTGCAGTACCTTTTCAATTGGGCGATGGGGTCGCCGTATCCATCATACTTCTCAAATTTTGGGGTCTTAAACCCTGGCGTAAAATGGATGTGAGGGAACATGCATAGATCACTGAAAGATACACTTTTGTGACCGCCTAGCCCTTGTATGTTCTTTATGTTTTGTTCAAGACTTTTCATCTTCTTGGCCATCTCATATGGCTCAACTGTCTGGGACCAGTTCTTGCCTTTAGCTGAGTTTGCCAACAACAACAGCTATCAGTCGAACATTCAGATGGCTCCGTATTAGGCGTTGTATGGTAGACGGTGTCAGTCTCCAGTCGGATGGTTTGAGCCGGGAGAGGCTAGATTGTTGGGTTCTGAGTTAGTCCAGGATTCCTTGGATAAGGTGAAGATCATTCAGAATAGACTTCATACAGTTCAGTCCAGGCAAAAGAGTTATGCGGATCGCAGAGTTCGAGATTTGGCATTCATGATAAGCGACCGAGTATTTCTTCGGGTGTCGCCCATGAAGGGCGTGATGAGATTCGAAAAGAAGGGTAAGTTGAGCCCTAGGTACATTGGTCCATTTGAGATTCTGGACTAGGTAGGAGAGGTGGCCTACAGACTTGCCTTTCCACCTAGTTTGTCAACCGTGCATCTGGTATTTCACGTATACATGCTCCGGAGATATATTGCGGATCCATCTCATGTACTTGATTTCAAAGGTGTCCAGTTGGACAAGGATTTGTCTTATGAGGAGGAGCTGGTAGCCATATTAGACCGGCAGGTGTGACAATTGAGATAAAAGAGTTATCCTTCGGTTCGTGTTCAGTGGAGAGGTCAGCCTGTTGAGGCAGCTACTCGGGAGTCCGAGCCCGATATGCGAAGCCGATATCCCCACCTTTTCCCCGATTCAGGTACCTTTCTATGTCCGTTCGAGGACAAACGGTTATTTTAGAGGTGGAGATTTTGAGGACCCAAAAAGTTATCTTGTGTAAATTTAGCAAAAGTTGTGTTTCGAGGTCCGGAAAGACACCGCTAATGTCACCTCGATGTGTGTGCGCAGCCTGGGCGCGTAGCCGGGAAGTTTTTATGTGGAAATGTGTTAAATGGTTGAATTGATGATAATTAATGGAATAAAGTTGACTTTGGTCAATATTTTTGGTAAACGGACCCGGATCCGTGATTTGACGGTTCCGGAGGGTCCGTAAGAAAATATGGGATCTGGGCGTATGCCCGGAATCGAATTCCGAGGTCCCAAGTCCGAGAAATGAATTTTTACAGAAAACTGTTTTCTGAAAATAAGAAAGATTTTTGAAAATGATATTTGATGTGAAATCTGTGTTACCGAGCCCGTATTATGGTTTTCGGAGCGGAACAGGTTCAATATGTGTTATGTGAGTTATCTGTAAAATTTTGTAAGAAACGGACTTGGTTTGACATGTTTCAGATCAAAATTGGAGAATTTAGAAGTTTATAAAGTTAGAGACAATTCTATATATTTTGGAGTTTAATTCATTTTTTTGATGTTATTTTGGCGGTTATATTACTCGAATAAGTTTGTAGGATGATTTTGAAGTCGTGTGTATATTTGGTTTTGATCCCCGAGGGCTCGGGTGAGTTTCGGGTAGGTGTCGGGGTGCAAAAGAGTAAAAAATCTGGTTTTTGGGGTTTGTTCTGGTGTCTGAGTTTTTACACCATGTGATCACATAGGTTGCCCTGCGATGGTGTAGTGTAGTGTGAGGGGGAGGTTTATGTGACTCTATGCGATCACATAGGTGGTTCCGCGATCGCATACAGTATAGGAGGGCTGGGTATTTTCCTTCGGTCGCACCTTTTCGTCTGTGATCGCATAGCCAAGCCTAGGGACCCCATGTGATCGCAACACCCTTACCGCGATCGCAATGTACGTGACTCATGCCCTACGCGATAGCAACTACCTTTCCGCGATCGCGTAGAGTAAATTTGCCCAGTGATTTTTAAGGTTCAAAAACAGAATAGTTATGGGATTTTCATAATTTTTCACCCTCTCCTTCTTCTGCGAACCCCATAACCGATTTCCAAGCTGCTCTTCCTCCATAACCACTTAAGTAAGTGATCTTAACTCTAGTTTCTTCTATTTTCCTTCATCAATCACTAAATTCTAAGCCTAAAAACATGGAATCAAGGGTAGAAATTGGGGGTTTTGGGTAGAGTTAGGGCTTTTGAAAAGTTTGGGAATTCAAGCTCATTTTGGGGTCGGATTTCAAAACAAATTTTATATTCGGGTTCATGGGGGAATGGGTTATCGGGTTTTTGCCAGAACCTCGAGTTTGGACCAAGCGGGCTCGGGGTCGAATTTTGGTATTTTTGGAAGAATTATGGGAAATGTATAATTAGGCTTTGGGATTGAGTTATTGAATGATTATTGATGTTATTAAGTCAATTATGTTTAGATATTATCGTTTCGCAGTCAGATTCCAGAGGAAAGGTCGTGATTGAGGCTTGACTTGCATTCTTGGAGTCAAGGTAAGTGTTTGGCCTAACCTTAGCTTGAGGGGGTAGATATAGAATCTTATTTGCTATGTGTAATTCATGTCCAATGTATAGGTGAGGTGACGGGTACCTATATGTTGTGGTCAAGCTTGCCCGTGAGTCGATTTTGATGAGTTGCTTAATGTTCTTTGACATTCTCCGTGTTGTGAAGTATTGGGAACCTTTAAAGAGGTACCTTGAGGTTATCTGATGATGTAGAAAATTATTTATTATGTGTTCGGTCGAGGATTTTACTGTTGACGTTATACCTCTGAGTGAGATTTGTTATAGCTGAGTCCTTTATCGGGGCAATAGAATTGTGTTGATTATGTCTGTACATTTGAAATGTCGTATTGTTAAACTTTCATATGAACCGTTGTTTTTATATTCATCATGCACGAGGGAAAGTTCCGTGCGGATGATCATATTATTTATGCACGAAGGAACATTCTGTGCCGATGATCATATTATTTATGCACGAAGGAACCGTGCCGATGATCGTATTGTTTATGCACGAAGGAATATTCTGTGCCGATGATCATATTATTTGTGCATGAGGGAACATTCCATGCCGATGATTATTATTTTTGCACGAGGGAACATTCCGTGCTGATTGATAATTATTTATGCGCGGGGGGACATTCTGTGCCGATTGATTATTATTAATGCATGAGGGGACATTCCGTGCCGAGTCATTATTATTTATGCACGAGGGGGCATTCCTTGCTGTGTGATTTTGAGGCTATACACGAGGAGTCATGTCGTGTTTTTCCTCCCGGTCTATTATACTTGTTCGGGCTGATATTTCCTGTTTCACTTCTACATTCCGTTAGTACTTGATTCTACTGTTTTAGAAATTGTTGCCCCTCTTATCCCCAACATGTCTTTCCCCGTAACTACATTCTTGTTTATTTTCTGCTATACTATTGAACTGCACAGGTACAATTTGTTGTCATGTCCTACCCTCGTTACTACTTCGCCGAGGTTAGGCTCGTCACTTACTCGGTACATGGGGTCGGTTGTATTGGTGCTACACCTGCACTTCTTTAGGTTGTGCAGATTACACAGTTGAACCTAGTGGACATCGTTAGTGGGAGTATCCTTCAGTCCATCCAGACGACACCGAGGTAGTTCCGCATGGCGTTCGTGGATCTCGGCGTCCCTGTCTATCTTTCATTCCGTCATTTATGTGTTTTCCAGACAGATACATCATTTTATTTTCAAACTGTTGTTTTTAGCCAAATCTTAGACTGGTTCGTGAGGTTGTGACTCCATTTATGGGTTATGTACTTAAAGGGATTTCTTCGTTATTAGCTATTGTTGTTTAGATCTTGTTAATGCTTCCGCACTTTATCCCTATTATCTAGCCAGTGTTTGTTATTTTCACTTGTTAATAAATCAATTCGGTCAGCACGTTGGCTGGACTAGCGGGTGCAACGTTAGGCGCCATCACGGCCTGAAAGTGGACTTTTCGTTTTGACTTACATACGCGAATCTAGGTCTAGCCTCGATTCCATTCAGTTATCAAGGGGCATGTCTACTCTTTCGTTTACATATGCAAGCTCCCGATTAGTCGCAATCACACTTCTGTGCAATATATTTCGGGTCGTGACACTTCCTTATTTACACTTTGAGAGAAAGTTGCGGTGACACGGTCATTTCCTTTATTAACATACTTAAATAAGTACTTAATGGATTGTTATTGATTTCACCATTCTACATTAATATGTGCGCCATACTTCAACAATAAATATCTATTTTGTGGCACAACATACCTATTATCCAACTCAATACCTGATCTCAATGTAGTTCTACCATCATCCCTTCTTCTATAAATAGGATATCCATCTTCATCAAAGGTGGTTGATGGCACAAATTTTTTTGGAAAGTGCTTTGTACATTTGCCGCTCTGCATACAAGGAGAAGATTTTTAGCAGAACCGCGGGCCATGCATCATAAAATTTGCAACAGCCTTATAATATTGAGGATCAGCATTATTATCTAGTAATTCTGCTGAAATTATTCCATCAATATCTCCAATATTTGGGTGTTTATTACGAAGAAAAATCAAGATATCTGCATGAGGCAAGCCTCGCTTTTGGAATTCAACTGTGTAAATTACTGCAAAAAAATGATTTATTAGATAAGTAAGTATTTGTATAAATTATCTTTAGTATTAAGTTATAATAACTTAAAATAATTATGTAACAATTGTTAAAGAATAAAAAGATTATACCTGCTTTTACTTCTCCAAAGACTCTATTGTCTCGCATGTCCTTTATCACGTGATCCAATTTGACTTTTAAAATCCTTGTTAAAATGTCAGGACGATCTTCTGTAGATAGTCCCCTAGTCTCCACAAATCTAGTAATTTCAGGCCATTTTGGGCTGCAAGTAAATGTGATGAAGAGATCAGGGTACCTTGCCCATTTGCAAATTGCCATGGCATCTTGATAGTTTTGCAACATGTAACGTGCACCCCCTGTGAAGCTGGAAGAGAGTATAACTCTTTTTCCTTGAGAAGAAGGTTCAATGTCTCCACGCAAACACATCATCTTCTAAACCTTTATAAAAGTGTGCTCTCAATTGTTTTTGATGGAGCCTAATAAATCTCAATCGAGAAGATTCCATCTTTGTATCTCCATCTACTGTGAATTGCTGAAATAATCTTTTAGATGACACAATTGTTAGTTAACAATCAGAAATTAACAAAGTTAAGGAAAATTTCATACAGTTAAGGGATGTCATGTCATGACGTGTTTTAATATAAATTTACTTTTATGTTCACATTAGAGGTTAGTGTAGATGAATTGAAGAGCTGATTTGAAATGTTGATTTTTGGTACGACTGAAGCATGTAAAAATGCGACAAATAAAGACGATACACGTATACAACTAAGCATCATAATAACTTAAAAAATACAAATGCTTTAAGATTCAATATCAACAAATGCAACTTTGAAATTGAAACAAACAGAGAATCAAACAACTGAGTAAGATAATGATGTTGCATCTAATTGTTGAAAAAATGTAAAATTACTAATGCTATAAAAGTAATTTAATTTATAGTATTAGCAGAATAATCCAAATATTGGAATAAAACTATCCTCGACACTTATTATAATAAAATTTTCTGATTCTTACTCGGCACTTATTACAATAGTCAAACTGTACTCTAAATTAATGCACATATAATCACAAAAAAGTTAAACGGCAAAATCAGTTTCGAGCATGGTAAGATCACCCTCTAAATGTTCACTTGTTTATTCTATAGGAAGTTACGAACAATAATGACATGAATTTTAAATTTTTTAAATTTCTTAACGTTCATTTTTTATCATTTCAAGAAGAGCTCGAATGTGAGTTCAAAATTTAGCTAAACAATATTTTGTCAAGTCGATGATAGTCCTTCTAAGAAGCTCAAACATAATTAAAGTTAAAAATCTTTCTTTTTAGAACTGAAACAGCACATTGCATACCGCAAAAATGAGTAAAGTGTATAAGGAATCGACAAAAATATATGGTAGTAATTATAATAAGGGACTGGATAACATAAATAATTTTATTTTACCGCATGGCATGCTCATTTTAAGTGTTCATCGGAAACTAAGCAGAATAGTAACGATTTTGTATTAAAAATCAGTAAATTGTTATTAAAGTTCATACCATTGTTATCCGAGGAATATTTAGGTCGTTTCTGGTCCGTATGCATATTCTAGTTTTTCTTGCGAGTTTCTTCTGTCAAAGTGCCGTATAAATTGATTTTTCTGCGAAAACTGGTGGATTAATTGGAAATTTTGTGGAATCTTTAGGCAGATATGACGTGAGAAATTTTCAAGTAACTCCAAAGCAACCACAATAGGATTGAGAAGAACAGTATTTCCAAAGAGAAAGTAAGGTACCGTAGACAGATATAAAATCATGAAAACCTTAGATTCATATATTGCCGTTGAGATTGGAAGTTCACTGGAATTTGGGGAGAGAAACTGAATTTGGTGTGAGAAGTTGTGGATTCCTTCGGAAAGAAAACAGAGTAGTTGACAATAGTAGGTTGCGCCTCTTTTTCGGTTTTAATTTTCCAGTAATGTATTTATTTTAATATATGTTCTGCACACATTTATTGGTAACTATTATGGAAAAAAAAACTCTTTAAGTACACCAGGAAAGTCGATTTTTTATATTAAAAAATTAATTGAAGAAGGAGTTAGCCCATAACAAAACTCTACCTCTTTCCGGAGTCCCCCGTC
>MDKI01011490.1:0-70217 GCA_005239505.1 Nicotiana paniculata
TCAGGTATGATTCTAGACCCGTTCGAGAACGAACGTTTGTTTAAGAGGTGGAGAATGTAACGATCCGACCGATCGTTTTGCGTTATCGAACCCCGTTCCTCTGAATGAAACTTCCTGTAGCGGCCTATTGCGATTTATGACTTGCGGGGGTGGGTGGTCCGGGATTCGGAAGTGTTTAGAGTGCTATAGGAACACTTGTTTCCTTAAGTTTGGCCTTTATGGCCAAGTTTGACTTCAAACAACATTTTGGGTAAATGACCTCAGAATCAAATTTCGACAATCCCTGTAGCTTGGTATGGGTTTTGGATGACCCGGGAGCGTTTCGGCGCCCAATATTGAAATAAGAGTTCATTAGGTTCCTATTGTGGTTTGGAACGTGATTTTTGAGTTATCGAGGTCCGGACGGAATTCCGAGACTGGGAATAGTTCCGTTATGTCATTTATGACTTTCCTGAAAATTTTGGTGTCATTTCGAGTAGTATAGGTCGGTTCGGCGCTTTGTTAGCAAAGTCAAGAAAACTTAAAGTTCCAAAGTTTTGTTCTAGGGGGTTTGAGGTGTGATTTTGAGTTTTAGCATTGTTTTGGGTGTTCCGAAAGCTTGAGCGAGTCCGTATTATGATTTGGGACTTGTTGGTATATTTGTACGGGGACTCGAGTGGGCCCAGGTGCCTCCTAGACACCACACGAGGCCAAACACCTGCTGAAATAGTTGTTGGTGCACCTGTTTCGGTGTGACAGCAGGTGTGGTTGCCCAGTCACAGGTGCGGGACCGCTCCTGCAGTCCCAGCCTCCTGGTCCATGTTTTGAATATAAATTGATATATTTGTATAACATTTGGCTGGTTTCGCGTCTGTGGGTGTCGAGTTCGGATTTTCGGGCGCATTCTTGACCCGGGGAGTAGGGACGACGCGAGGTGAGTCTCCCTTCTAACCTTGTAAGAGGGAAATTTTCCCCCCTAGGTGATTTAAATGCTATGTGTGCTAATTGTGGGGGCTACGTACGTACAAAGTGATGAGAGTCTGTGCGTAGCGGCTATTACTATTAGGTCCGAGAAGTTAGGCATACACCATGCCTTATGTTTTCCTTGAAATGAACTATATGTTTAGTGAATTAATGTTACATGCGGCTTGTTTCCCTGAGATCATGGAATTTAAGTAATTTTAAGGAATTTATCACGAAAAGAAATTTATAAAGAATAAATGTGTGGATTTTGTGTGCATGTGACCGCATTGCAATTTACATTCCGTGAGCAGAGTGTGATTTCCCCCACTCTTATGGGAACGGGCCGTACGCCACGGCGGATTGAGAGATTCACTTTTGTTTCTAGACGTTCGATCCTCGGCAGTGCATAGAGAGGATTACTTTATGGCAAAGATGCACTTTTGGTACGGGCCGTTCGATCCTCAACAGTGCATAGATGTGAGTACTTTATGGAAAGGTGCACTTATGGTTCAGGCCATTCGACCTTCGGCAGTGCACGAACATGACTACCTTATGACTCCGGCCGGTTGTCCTTACCCTGCATGCACATGATTTATTTGTTACTAAATTCATGTACATTGATTTGACAGATATTTGGGGGAAGGTGAAGTAGTAATTGTTATATTCATTCCCAGTACTTCCTTGGATTTCAGAGCCTTATATATATTTGTTGCTTCACTGCCTTTACATCCCTACCATTTCTCTCATATTCTGTTAAATTTTATTGTTGGACCTTAGTGAGTGTCATGTCGGCCTCTCGTCACTACCTCTTCGAGGTTAGACGGGATACTCACTGGGTACATATATATTTATGTACTCATGCTACGCTTCTGTACTTAATTGTACAGATTCTGAGGCTGGGGCATCTGGTTGTCGGACCGGAGCTTCACTTTGATATTAGACAGGCCTGACTTCACGGTGAGCTACTTCCCTCCTGGCGATCTTCGGCAGCGCCATGGGGTTTCTTTTGCTTATTTCCCGTCTATTTCCTTCAGACAGTAGGACTATATATTATATCTTTTGTATATTCTATTAGTATGCCCGTAGGACTTATGACACTAGTTCCTGGAACACACGTGATAGTTGTTATGGATTTCGGGTTTGTATATATATTGGCTCTTGCCTCTTCATGACTGCTTTTGATTAAAAAAACCAGCTAATTATCCGTGTCGATTCATGTTTTAATTTTTAAAAACTGAGTACATGTTGAAATGTTTAATCTACTAAGAAACAACCCTTAGTAAATTGACAGTTGGCTTGCCTGACCCCGTTGTTGGACGCCATCACGGCCTAAATTAGGATTTTGGATCATGACAAGTAATACTAATGAAAACTAATATGGAACACATGAGAGCTATATCAAAACACAAGAAGATTAAGATAGCTATATGAGCTCATTTGAAAGTTACTTTGTTATTCTCAAAAGCTTAACAATAAATAAGTTATTCAAATACATGTTCATTAAGAATACCAGAATAACTAATTAGTACATGATTTTGATTTTAGAATATTAAGAAGCATGTAACTCTAGAGTTTAGTGATCAATTATGGATTAATGACAAACATATTGAGATAATTAACCAAAATACATTAGATACAAAGTTAACTAATAAGAGAAAAGAAATGAAAAGGTTGAGGTCAACTGGCCTTCTTTTGGGCAACAAACCAAACAAGAGTCATTCTCAGCCGTTAAGAATCAGATACTCAAACTCCAAGCAGTATAGAGATCTAAATCGGAAAAGAAATCAGAAGCTAGTTAGAAAAACCCTAGCTTGATTTTGGTATTCAACACTAACAATTGATTTTTCTCCGTTTGTTAGTTGACTTTGTGTGTTTCTTGTGTTGTTTGGTGAGAGCATTAAAGATCTTATTTATCGTGGCATTAATATGCCTTAGGGTTCCACAGATTCAAGATACTGATTCGAAGATGATGATGAGTTGATGATGAAAGAAAATCAAGTGAAATAATCTAAAGACAAAGGGGAATCGGTGATAGATTTTACGTGAGAAGAGAGAATTGACCGTTGAAGGAGAAACCATTGGATAAAGCCTAGAAATCTAGAGGTCATTGCATTGACCTCTGGTCCTCGAATAATCATAATGAGATGCTCATGCATGCTTTTATTTGGTCGCAACATAAGGAAATCTTAAGACTCAGAGTTTCATCTTCGAGTCTAGGTTTTCAAACTGAGACTTTTGAATTCGTATGATAAAAGGGGGAGAAACCGGGGAGATTCGCGAGATCAAAAGACAAAAAAAGATGATTTTGAATCATGATTCACGACCTTTCACGCATTGGTGCAAGATTTCATAATTGATTTGGTCTGAGTAGAGAGAATATATAGAGAAAGAGGAAAGTGGGGGCAACGGGTCAGATGGGTCAATAGGAAAATGATTATGCTTTGTGGGAGATTGGATTGGTTTATAAGGGTTTAAACGGGTGGGATTGATCTGGGCCGTTGGTTCTCCTGATCAACAGTCTTGATAATTTGGACATTACAAGATTAAAACGAGAGTTGTTGGTCATTTAGTCTGATGAAGTAGTAAAATTAAGGGGAAAGCATAGATAAAACGAGAGTCGTTTATCTACAGGATGGACGGCTTGGATCCATTATTTTTCATTTGTGAGTGTTGTGGAGAGGTGGCGTGGCACGATTTGATTGGACTAGGGAAGGTGACACAGATTGCCACAGTGGAATAGATAGGGATGTTTCGACTGGGTCAAATGGGATTGGGATTGGGTATTGGGCTAGTTTTAGTTTAAGAAATAGCCATTTTTAGTTTAATTACACAATTGCAAATATAGACATTCCAGTCTTTAACCTTTTGAAAATTAATTTAAATAAACTTAATTAATTTCAATAAAATGTAATAAGAATTATAATAATCAAATACACTACTAATTACTATAATTAGTTAATTAAACTACTAAAGATCTTATTTTTCTATTTACTACACTAATTTTGATTATTTTTAAATAATAGGCTATTTTGCCAAAATTGAGAAATAACTTTATTCAATTAATTATAAACCTATATGATGAATATGAAAATTATTTTAATAGTTTCAAAAATAGTAAAATAGTAAGATATTGTGTTTATGATTATTTAATAACTAAATTACTAATTGACACCATAATAACTTAATTTTTATAAAACAAAATAGATATTATTAATTAGAAAATATCTTTAACATTTTTATTGAAAATAAATAAGTATAAGTAAATTAATTTTTAACAGGAGGGTCAAATTTGGTCGTCAACAACTGCCCCTCTTGGACCGAAGGGGATGAAAGAGTTTTCGCGCAAATAAATCAAACCAAGGCCAATTTTGTCCCAACCTTAGGTATATATTGCATTAAAAGCATATGGATTTAAAGATTATTATGAGATGTAGAATTAGAGAAGGAGTTAAGAAAATTTTTGGGAGAATTTCGAAGAGTTAAGGCCGAATTCTGGCTTTGAAGTGCTTACACACCTCGAGCTTAATGAGGATCAGGCCTCATGTAGTTCTGGAGTGATAATTTGGAGAAGGGTATGCTTGTAGGAATTGCCCCACTACCGTGTTGTGATGATATTGCGAGACGGAAGATTTTGGTACCCATGATAGCTCGGAATTGCAGCTTGATTTGAAAGATTTGATGAACTAGAGTTCCACTGATCGAATTTGAGTTTGAGTTTTGATCCTTGGAACGCTTATGAGTTTGTTATCCCTCATAGCATTGGTTTGCTGCTTAGAAGAGGTTCCACGTCGCGATGTTTGGTCATGCAAAACAAACCATACACATATCCATATATCGTAATGCATATATGTTAAGATGTAATGTAATGATGTAGGAATGATGATGCATGGCTGCCGACTAACCATTATTTGGGCTTAGGACGACATGATACTTGAATTTGACTCGATTGTTAGCAGGGTTGTGTACCGTTCCACATTACGTTGGGAGTAGTTGACTAGTAATGTAGAATGTATCTCTGCAAGATGAGAGTAGTTGATTGAAAAATATAAAATGTATCTACGTGTAATGGGAGTTTCTGACTTGAAATGTAAAGTATCTCCACGCGATGGGAGTAATTGCATCAAAATGGAAAGTATCTCCGCACGATGGGAGTTTCTGGCTCGCAATATGTAAAATCCCTGTAAGCTGCATGAGAAGAAAGTCAAAGCATTCGAGGTAAAAGGGAAATAAGGAGCACGCCCAAGAGGTATTCTTGAATGCAAAATAATCACGGCTATCCATTGGGAGAACGTTGGTGATAGGGTTTGTGATTATCTACTTGGAAAACCGAACAGTTTTCTATATATAGGGCTTTGATTGGCAAAGCTGACAGGTCTATTTGTACATGACGCTCAGATTGATTGAGTTGACGGTTTCCTATGTACATGGCTCCGGTGGCGGGGCCAGTGGCTCACTATATACAAAATTCTATGCTTGGCTGAGTAGACCATTTGCTATTTACAATATACCCCGATCGCATCGGCTACTTGGTTCCAAAATACCTGCAAAGAATTTGAGAGATAGTCTTCAGCTATATGAGGAAAATGAAAGAGAGATGATAGTTATGATTAGCGGATTCGTCATTTCCCCAGCGTGCCCCAACGTTTCTTCGTATCATGTTGGCCCTGCATTCAAAAAACATTCTTAGTGGGGGGGGGGGGGATGGGGTTTGGTTTGTGTTGACCATAGTCCTAGCTTTGCCAGGGCCTGGTGAGGTTATACCATGAAGTTGGGTACGCGAAATGAAGTCTGTTTTAAGAAAACATTTTGAAAATAATCCATTTTTATGGCGAATGTTGTCGTTCCAGGTTATAACATGTTTAGAAATTCCTTCAGACGTGAACATTGTTTCTAGAAGACTCTGCTCGTTGATGTGGATTCTCGAAGGTGCCCTGATGATGTAGCTTCTTGCCATTGCGATTGCTTCCGAATCTAAACGAATGTGTGTCACTACCCAAATCGAAGGGTCCGCGATGAGCACCCGTTGCCTTACTCAAACGAGTACCAATGTAATGTATCTTTCTTATCATACCATCATAGGTCAATGGGCCAGAAGGACCGTCATGAGATAACCCGATTAAAATGTTAGGGAATACTCAAGATAGGTTAATCCAACCTGATACAAAAACTTATACATGCTTACGGTCCTATAAGGCCGACATGATCATTTGTACACTCAAAACATAGGCCAAAAAGACTAATACAAGTATCCATGTATATGGCATCTGTCTACAAGCCTCTAAGAGTACATAAAGGCCGAGATAGGGCCCCTCCATACCAATCATTACATGTGCATACTGATCAAATAGGCTACTCCAAAGCAAAAGGAGTGATCCAACACCTTCCGCTAAGCTGATAGCCTACTAGGAGGACTGTCAACCTGTCTATCGGGACTTGCAGGCATGAAACGCAGTATTCTCAAGCAAAAGGAATGTTAGTAAGAATAAAGTACCGATTATGTAAGGCATGAAAGCATAAATAAGAACAGTAATGTAAAGAGAGATAGAGAAGATACAACATGTAACATTTGAGTGCCTCTAAGGGCGACTAGCATGAAATTGATGATACATATACATATAAATATATATACACACACACACACACACACATATATACTTTTAAAAACGTACTCCTCTATGGGTATCATCATCATATCATATCCGTACTCGAAGAGGTCTCAGTAAAAATATACCCAGCAATCATATGACTCGGTAGAATCGTACCCGGCCACATGGAGCTCGGTAAAACCCAAGTGACCAGCTGTTCCACAATATATGTCGTACTCGGCAAACTATATCGCAGCTCGGTAGAGTAAAATAGATACATATATATGATGCATGCTCGACTCATGGAATTATGTTCTGAACCTTTAGGAGTGACGTAAAGTCGTCGCACCTTCGATTAACATTATGATCATCCATACCATCAATATGAACCTCAATAGGATTCAAGGGTCATACATACTTTCTTAGAATAAGTTTATAAGGAAAGAACAACATGGACAACCTTAGTTTCTAGGAATAGATCCATTATGAAATAGCGTATCGCTTACGTTTATTTCACTTTAGATCATGCCAAAAGAAAGCAGGAAGTGCCTTAACATACCTTTGCAGTCTTCTGTCCAATCATCTATCAATCTCAATAAGATATTCTTACGTCTCCAATGAGTAAACCGACTTCGTCGTCATCACATAAGTGTTGTAACTCTCAGATGTCAAAACCAATATTTTACAAGAAAACGGACAGCACCTCCCATGTTTTTACTACATCCCATAATTTACTAAAAATCACCAAACAGCCAAACAACAACTAGTAGCTATATGGAACACAACAAGAAAAATAACACGTCGAGCGACAAACTCGGTTCATGTCTTATAATACTATATTTTGAACACTTTACCTCTATAGATGTTCCAACCATAAAACGCTGCAAGAACACCTCCCAAACAGTCCAACAAGCAACGCCATTACTAACAAGCCTTTCGATTGATAAATCATCGGTTCTAGATTCAAAAACTTAGTCGTGATGTGGATAAGCTTAAACACATGTATAGTAAGAGATTTATATCCTTCCAATGCAGCCATAAGAACAAGGAAGCGAAACTAGAAATCGATTCGGGTTTCTTGGCACTAGAATCACTTCGGAAGACTTGAAAAACCTAGGGTTGATATGAAAAACTTGTGAGAGTATTTTACAGAACTTAAACCAATTTAAAAAACTCCCCGCATGAGCTGGAACCACACCAAAATAAGAAACCACAAGAAAAACAAGAAACTCACTAGCGTCGCAGGCTTCCTGACACTTGATTTGTGTTGTTTGCCCTAGGTCTGGGTCTTGGATCATGAGAGAACTTTGAGAGAAATTTATTAGGTTTCTAGGGTCCGAATAGAGTGAAAAATAATGATTTGAAAAGGGCTTTAGGCGTCACTTATATATCAAGATATCTCAACCGCCTAAGTGGGTCCAATAGGGAGCTGCTTGCGCAGTCTCGAAAAACTGCGAATATCTTTCTACTCTGATGTCGTATTGATGAATGGTTTAATGCGTTGAAAACTAGACTCATAGATATTCAATTTTACATTTGTATCACCCTGTAATTCTTATTATATCTTAAGAAAATATCTGCTACATTTGACCTAATGTTTAGCACATTATGAATGTAACTTGTGATGACCTTTGCCAACTTTTGTTCCACAACTCGCTTGACTTAACATAACACACGACTATAATATGACTAAAATAACTCATAAAATAACCTCCTTATCATGTTAAGAACCCTAGTTTCACCCCAAAAATATATGTTATAACATTTCAAACTTGTCGACTTTCGACAAAACTTATTTTCTTCAATTCATTTAGCTTCTAAGCATTCCAACCCTCTTGGTACTTGTTAAGAATGATCTTAAATGTTTGTAACATCCAACGTAACACGATTAACTTACTTTATGTAATTTCAAAGACGATCTCATTTATGAGGTTATATCAATTTACTTACGACATACTCTCACGTACGAAAACATGGGGTGTAACAATGCGTTACAAAGATTTTCCTAGGGTTATGACCAAACCATTTCAGGTTTCCTACATATCCGAAACGTAATCAGGTTTGAACATAGTTCGTGGGCAATGATAAAGAAATGATGATGCTGACCGAGCCTGACTTAGGCAGCCTACGTATCAAAATGGAATCAGGTCAAAACATAGTTCAATTATAATAGATGCAAAATGATGAGATTGAAAATGAAGTGGAAGAGTTTGACTCTGAATACCTACGTATACAAACGGAATAATATCATAACGTAGTTCAATTACAACAGATGACTGGATCCAATAAGGATTGCCTACGTATTACTGCCGAAGGAAATCAAGTCATGGTGTAGTTCTGAATACATACAAAATGATATTTGGATTTTCTATTACAAAAGAAGAGAGGGAGAGAGAGAGACCGGACCCTACAAGGGTGCCTACATATCACTCCGTTGGAAGTACGGTCGG
This sequence comes from Nicotiana paniculata, assembly GCA_005239505.1. NCBI lineage: Eukaryota > Viridiplantae > Streptophyta > Magnoliopsida > Solanales > Solanaceae > Nicotiana > Nicotiana paniculata. The sequence continues at coordinate 8,978 of MDKI01011490.1, forward strand.
GCGTAGTTCCTTACAACCAAGACCTAACTCTACTATCTTCAAATGTAGTATCTCTTGATAATGATGTCCTGATTTTGAAATTAAAACGGCCCCGATTCCTACTCCTTTGAAATTTTTTGCCCCATAGAAGGAATTTTACATCCTGGGTATGACTGCGATTTCTTCTCCGACGAACAACACTTCTTTATCCAAAAAGTATGTAGTAAGTGACCCATAATCCTTGTCCGCTGGGTTATCTTCAAGGTGATCGGCTAAAGCTTGTCCTTTGATGGCCTTCTTAATTACATATACTATGTCAAACCTGCTAAGAAGAATCTACCATTTGGGCAGTTTTCATGTAGGCATCGGTGTCTGAAAGATGTACTTGAGTGGGTCGAGCCGGGACAATGATTTGTGGTGTGTGCTAACATGTAGTTCCTCAACTTCTGGGCGATCCAAGTCAGTGCGCAGCAGGTACGCTCTACCAGAGTTATTTGTCTCCACATGGTGTAAACTTCTTGCTCAGGTAGTAGATAGCCCGCTCTTTCCTCCTGGTCTCATCGTGTTGTCCCAACACCTATCCAAATGCATTGTCCAAAACTTATAAATATAATAACAGTCGCTTCCCAGGATTGGGGGAACCAATACTGGTTGATTTGACAAGTACTCCTTGATCTTGTTGAAAGCTCTCTAACACTCTTTTGTCCATTTTGTAGCTGCATCATTTTTAAACATCTTGAAGATGGGCTCGCAAATTATCATAGACTAGGCTATGAATCTCCTGATGTAATTTAATATGCCAAGGAAACTCATCATGTCTGTCTTGCTCTTAGGTGGCAGTAAGTTTTTAATGGCTTTAATCTTTGAAGGATCTAAATCTATCCCTTTCCTTCTCACAGTAAAACCTAACAGCGTCCCGACTGGGACTCCAAATGCACATTTTGTGGGATTCAACTTTAGATTGTACCTCCGCAAACATTCAAAAAACTTCTTTAGGCCGTCCAAATGTTTTGCACTCTTTCGATATTTGATGATGATGTCATCCATATATACCTCAATTTCCTTGTGGATCATGTTGTGAAAGAGGGTCGTCATGGCCCTCAGGCAAGTAGCACCGGGGTTCTTGAGGCTGAATGGCATGACTCTGTAGCAATAAACTCTCCAAGGCATAGTGAACAATGTCTTCATTGCATCTTATTCATGCATCATGGTCTTATGGTACCGGCAAAACAATCCATGAATGACTGTAGATCGTCCTTCGCACAATTGTCGATGAGGATATGAATGTTTGGTAAAGAGATCCGTTGGACTGGCCTTGTTAATATATCGATAGTCCACACATATCCTAATTTTCCCATATTTCTTTGGAACCGGCACGATACTTTCCAACCTTGCGGGATAATTGGTGACCCTCACTACGTTCACCTCTATCTGTTTAGTCAATTCTTCTTTTATCCTCAAACTCAAATCCTGCTTTTTGTTTGACTGGAGGTCTGCGGGATCGGTGGGCAATCGATGCGAGACAATGTCAATACTCAATCCAGCCATTTTGTCATATGACCATGTGAATACGCTGATGTTTAGTTAGATGACCTCGACCAATTCTTCTTTCTATTCTGCTTCTAAATGGATGTTGATTCAAGTTTCTTTTATGTCTTCTTTGCTTCCCAGGTTGACCACTTGTGTATCTTCAAGGTTAGGCTTTTTCTGGCTTTACAACTGCTCGATCTCTTGTGGGAGATTATCTGGTGTCATGCTTATTGTGCTTCTTGTAGTCTAGATCACTTTGCTCGAGGGTTTTGTTACATGTCATAATCATGAAACACAGTTTTTTAATCATTTTGATTATTGAAAAGAAAAACTAAGTATAATGAAGCGATAAATAAGTTTGCAGTGATTCTAAGAAAAACAAATTATTTCATTAAAGAGGAACGTCTAAGCGTTCAAGGAGGCAATTGAAAAAGGAGTACATGCACGGTTCAATCCTCAATTGATCGTGCATTTTTTCGAACATTTTACAATTCCACACTACCAAGATTCCCAGCGAACAAGAGACAAGCTAGCGGTCCAATTTTGCATGTACTCTCCTGGTTTAGCATCCCAAATGGTCGGTGTCTTGGTATTAACTATGTTAGAGTATTACTGAATCATGACCATGAATAACCTTCTCATTCCATCAATGATGTCGTGCTCTGGTGTTGAGTTTTGACCCGGACCCAAAACACACTTTGGCACAAAAGCCTTCTTCCCAAAACCTCCAGTGTAAGTCTTCCCAGTTGGAGGCTGATACCCTAAACCGGCTCTACCTTTCTGTCCTCTTGTCTTAATCGGATCCGTAATCCCATTTGATCGAGCTCCCAGCCTGGTCCCTGGTCGGTACCCGTACTTCATCATTTCTCTCAAATCCATGTTTGATATGTTTGGTGACTGCATACCCAGATTCTGATCAGTCTCCTCTATCTCATTGGTCTACGTGATCCCCACCACATGAAAAATGACCCTGTCTGATCCTTTTATGAATGAAATTGCATGTCTAGATAAGCTGACTGGCTCCATTCACCGTGAACTACAATCTCTTGACAACCCCACTCGAACTTCATGCACTGATGGAGGGTGGATGGAACTGCACCTCCCACAAGTACCAAGGTCTTCCCAACAACAGGTTGTATGAGGATGAAATGTCCATTACTTGGAACAGTATTGGGAACTCAACTGGTCCAATATGCAGAGATAAGTATATTTCCTCAATAACGTTTTTCTATGACCCATCAAAAGCTATCACCCTCATATGGCTTTCTTTCACTTCTCTCAGATGAATACCCAACTCTCTCAGAGCAGAGAGCATGCATATATTGATTCTGAATCCTCCATCAACAAGTACTCAGGACACTATTTTATCCCCGCACTTGGCGGTAATGTGTAAGGCCCTGCTGTGACCCCCGCCTTCTACTGGAAATTCATCTCTTTGAAAGGTAATTATGTTCTCCTTAGCCATCTTCCCGATGGTCGCTTCTAGTGCCTCACTGGTAGTGTTTCTTGGCACGCTACTCCACTAAACACCTTTATCAAGATGTCTTTATGACTGTTAGAACTCATTAGAAGTTCCATGATTTATATATATGTTGGGGCTCTTCAATTGCTCCTCCCCAAAGTATTCTTTAGCTGACATCTTCTTCCAAAATTTTGCAGCCTCATCATCTGCTATATTCTTCCTCTGAATCTATTCCCTTCTTAGATTTCCTTGGTTTACCTCCTGTGAAGCGTAACACCTCCCTGGCCTAGTCATTCCATGAGTCGTGGCGGAATACATCATCTTGCATATCCCTTTCTGCTGATATGTCCACGGGACTGTCTTGTATTCCCGATCCTCCTCATTCTTGATAATGGTGGTGGACTATTGCTGGAATGTCTGGACCATCTGATGAAGTCCAAATCCACTACTAAAAATAAGTAAATGGACACGGTCGCATGAAATATAATTTACCCAACTATGAGTCGTGGTCGAATCCCACAGAAAACAATATGTAGGAGATTATGAATGTAAGAGAATTATCACTTATTATGCTAAGCCAAACACTTAGAATGATTTTGAGAAAATATTTATAACTAATTGTGAAAATATAAACTAAGCTAGAAAGCAAGTAAAATGATCAATGGCTACAATTATGGATGCATAGAGAATTACACTCAAGTAACGATCTAATGTATTTTACGATTTTACAAATATGAGCGAGTTTATGTTAATTAGCCTCGAGTAATATTTCTATATTAGCTTCTTCCGAAAACTAACAAGACTTTCTAATTGAATTGTCCCTAAAATAATTTAGAGGTTAAACACGCCGGAATATGGCTACAAGTAGTTCAATCCATTTCCTAAGTAGAATCTATAAAGTGAGGGTTAAAGCCTCAAGTTCTTGTTAATTAATCTTTCCCAACCTCAAATAATATTTCCCAAAATTAATTCAAATAAATAGGTGAGTCCTAAGGTTAGCTAATCCCGTTGGAAACTTTAAAGAACAAGAATAATTAAAGAAATAATAACTCACTTCATAATAAATAAAAATCGTCCAATACATAAGTACAACAAGATATTTAATCCACACTTTAAATGTGAATATTCCCATAAACAAGATTCAAGTTTTGGAATAAATACTACACACTTAGATATACAATACAAAGCAAGGAAATGATGAAATGAACATAAATGGGTAAGAAATTCTCAACCAAAAGCTTCAAATCTTCAAGACCCAAGTGTGTGTGCAAGAACCCCAGCTCCAAAACTTGTGTTCTCTCCCAAGATATGTTCAAAGCTTCCAAATATATGCCAAAGATGGGTTTCCAATAAGCTAGGTCATTTATTAAAAGGTTTCGGGACAAAAAATGTGAAATTACATAAGTATCCAGAACTGAGGCACGATATTTGCAATTGCGAACCCTGAGATTACTGTTCCACATCGCATTTGCGATCTTTATGTTTGCAATTGCGAACATGGCACTGTGCACTTGGTTTCGCATTGGCGATGGAGATCTTCGCATTTGCGAAGGTTGACTGTCTGGTTTCACCTTGCTTTTGCGACCTTATTTTCGCATTTGCAAAACATTGACTTGAATGTTTGACCTCGCATTTTCCAAGTTGATGTCTCTATTGCGACATCTAAGGCTTTTTTTTAGATTTTCTTCTTTTCAACTTCTTTTTTACTCGTTTTCACTTGGTTTCTTCATGATCACTTCTAAATCGCATAGAACCTATAAAATAGAATTAAACAACATTTAACACATGATTTTATCAACCAAAATAGCAACAATCTAAGATTAAAAACGAGAAAAGTTGGTAAAATATCAACTTATCACTATCACTAGAGGTTTTAACTGTACGATGATCATCGGAGTTCTTCCAGGTGTAACACTTATAGTCTCAGTGTTTCCTATTATAACGATAGTCCCTTTCAAGTCATACTCTTTGTCCAGGGTGATCATATTAGCTCCTTGATTCTGGTGGTTTGGCAGTGGGTTACAGTTCACATTTAGTGGAGCTGGGGGTGCACTGAATGGCTCCACTTTTAATTAGCAATGCAATTTCATTTTCAGCCTGAAGCAATCCTCGGTATCATGTCTTGGTCCACCTAAATGGTAGACGCACCATTTAGTCACATCAAAGTATTTTGAAGGATGCTCAAAAATCCTCCCTTCTACTGTATATATCAAGCCAGCTCTCCTCAATCTTTTAAACAATTGAGCCAAAGGTTCAACAATCGGGGTATAGTTTCTGGGACTTTTTTCTTCAAAATTTGGGCAAGTTCGGGTGCATAGGTTGGTCGATTTTGATGGGTGGTGGTATAAACTAGAGTGTATGATCGTGTTGGAATGGGATTTATATGGGCGCGAGGTGGGTTATATAGAGGTTTGGTATTATGGTATGGTTGTGTGTTGTATATTGGAGCATAAATAGGTGGGTGTGGAGGATGGTTGTTCGGAGAGTAAGAGTTGTTTCAATGTCGTGAATTGGATTGGTAATAGGGAATGATTGTTGATACCTCTTCTTTCTTCTTCTTTCTGCTGCCTATCGAAGCGGATTGAATTACTTAGCTAGCTGCTTACAGTGCGTTCATAGATTGTATTTTACCAGACTTGATTCCTTCATCTGAAAACTCTCCTATCTTAACAAGTTCGGGGAACTTCTGCCCCATCATGCTCATTATCTTTTCAAAGTAGATTCCTTCTTGATCCCTGGTGAAGTATTTGGTTAGCTCATTATCATCTAGTGAGGGCTGGGTCTTGGCAGCCTCTTCCTTCCAACGATGGGCAAATCCTGAAATGATTCTGATGGTTTCTTCTACAAATTTACTAGAGCGAACCTATCTAGAATAACTTTTGTGTTGAACCGGAAACAGTTCATGAAATCTTTTTCCATATCCTGCCACCCTCTCCAATTTCTGGGATCCTGGCGAGTGTACCAAGTAAGTTCCTCTCCTATCAAACTTCTTATAAATACCTTCATCTTTAACTTCTCATTTCTTCCTAATCCAACTAGCTTATCGCAATAGGCTCTCAATTGTGCACGAGGATCACTTGTCCCATCAAAGATGTCAAATTTTGGAGGCTTGTACCCTCTTGGCATGTCCACATCAGGTTGTGTATACACAAATCCTCACAATCTAGACTTTCGTTCCCTCGAGGGACCTGAAGGTTCCTCATTTGTTTCCTGAATGATAGCAGTTGTTCGGATACAGACTCTTCCCCTTTATGCTTAGCTTCATTTTTCATTTCAGCATAATGATCAACTTCATAAGATAACGTGAACGTGACGGGCATTGTGAAGGTGGGTTTTGATTGTTGGTAAAGGGCAGGTATGTGTTGGTTTTGATTGTTGGTAAAGGTGAAGCCATCACAGGGAGGGGTATGAACTACGCTGGTAGTGACTAGTAGGTTTTATGGTGTTTGCACATAATTTGGTACATAAGGGGTATGTATAGGGGGATTTGGTGGGTTTGCAGGGTTACTAGGGGTATAATCTAGGTAGTAGTTACTGGTGTCAGGGTGTTGTTTGCTTGCCAGGTAGTTGAAGGAAAGTGATCAGGGATTGAATATAGTAAAGGAAAGCGGGGTGGTTGTGGGAGCATCCTCACAGCCAGATGCACCAATTCCTTAATGTGTTGTACTTCCTCTCTCAACGATTCCATCTCTTGTGCCATATTAGCAACATGTTCATCGTTCCGGGTATCATCATTTTCTCTTGATTGCCCTGGGCTATCAGCTATTACCAAAGCGTGTTCGGTCAGGCTATCTGTCGCAGACATCTTTCCTTTGGATCTCAAATTGTATGGTGGTTCCGCCAATTTTTGGGTCAACACAAACAAACCTCTTCTTTGGGGGATAATAATAGAGTAGTTAATTCACGTATTCAAGCAAGTGCATTTCTTAATATGTGAGGGACCTCTATTTGCCGGAGGTGGGCCTAAGTCGCAAATATTTGGCAAGCAATTAGATTCAACACATTTAGATCTGAAGCAAACTTTAGTTTTCATTTAAAATATTTGGATTGTAACAGGTGGGAACAAGGATTACCACATTGATTTTCCAATATTCATAAGATTACATGGGCTTAACAGACTTTCCCTTAGGGAAATGAAATGGTTCAGGATAAATGATACAAGGTAGGAAAAAGGTGAAATAAACCAGCTACTAAAAACCATCCCCAGAATCATCTTATGTGTCTTCGTTCTCTTTCGGTTCCTCTTACGGGTCTTCATCAAATTCTTCTTCTTCATCATCATTGAACTCAGGCTCTTCTTCTAGATATTCTTCTGGCTCTGTCTCAGACTCAATTTGTATACATTTGACCACTTGTTCATCATCCTCTGGAGGTGGTAGCATATGATCAACTAATCCTTGGACCACTTGGAAATTCATGGAGGTAGTCACAATGTAGTGAAAAACATAACATGATAGATTTGCAACTAATGCAGCTTCTGACTAGGCTATTCCTTACCTTCTTGGTCGGGCCCACTGATTGATGCTTGGCTATAATTCGAGGTGAGTTAGGAGCAATAAGTAAAGAACAATAAAGTAAGTGTAATAAAGCTAAATAATGATTCTGAAGAGCAGTAGACGAGAAAAGTAAGATAGTATATTCTTTGCCAATGATCATATTATCTTTACAAATGATTAGGGTCCTCTGTATATAGGAGGTAAAATCCTAAATATGGTATATTTCTATTTACAGTAAGGATTTTTATTGGTACAGTTGTATAACAAACAAGTATGGATTTGTACTAATTCGTACAAATCTATCCCGGGATTTACACCATGATATTTGGGGACGTGGTGAGAATCTTGTCCTTTCTGTAACAAACACATAACGTCATTATTCGGCATCAACCGTGTCTTTCTTTGATGCTCATCGAGTACCTAGGCCCTCGAGCCTCTTGTTCTCCCTTCGATCTTGACCTTGACCTCTTCCAGGCTTCTGACCTCGATGTAACTCCTCGAGCCTACAAAATCGGGCATGAGATTTTGACCTTATACAGATAGTCCCCATTTTTAAAAAATGAAAGGATAATAAACGATCTTGATTCTCGACCCTTCGATGCTCTTACTATGACGTCAGTCATGTGATGTCATCAATTAATGTGACTAAAAGTCGTGAAAGGTCACGTCTGCACAGTTTTTGAAAGTTCATTAATGAAAAGCGGTTATTGGCCAGTCGTTTAGCTTCCTCAATATGCATAGGAAATTCCTATAAATACTTCAACCCATCTCTTTGCAAACTTTACTTTCCACAGCACCCTAACTTCCCCATTCTCTCTCTGCGTTTATCCTTCTCTTCTGCCAATTTCATTACCAACTTTCTTTTCTTCTTCTGAATTTTTCAATAACAACAATGACCAAAACTTCTAAGATAGTTCCACAGAAAGAAAAATCCTCTTCATCATCACGTCAATCTAAGAGAAAAATGGTGGTACCACCTCGTATTGAGGAATGCACTCCCGGGCCTTGCAAAACATCTTTCGACTTTAAAATCGACAAGCCTTCTTCGGCCCCGGGTCGATGTGAACCTATGTCCCAATATATCAATTTGATAACTAGCGTTGAACTCAACCAGGTGAAGACGGACTGTAATTGGGGAAATAAAGACGTGGATATCCCTTCCTCCGAAGAGGATATTACCACTCACAAAGAAGGGTACCTGAGTTTGTATACTTACCCGTTAACCTTAGGTCCCGTAGACCCACTCACAAAGCAGGGTACCTGAGTGTGTATGCTTGGCCAAATTTATCTTTCCTTCTGACGAATCTTTCACTTGATAAGGTATTTCTCGATTAAGGTTGAGGGGATTCCTTTTACCCTCGAACATCTAATCAAGCTATACAGCCCTCGTCTCTATCGAGGTGGCCTGATAAAGCTGCAATGCCGATCCTCAAAGTCTTTCTTCTCTAACATCGATGAAGACAAGGACCGAGAGTGGATGAGCATCTTTGTCCGAATCAGAATCTCTGACCCGATTCCTGCTAAAAGGATGCCATTCCTCGAGAAATGAAATATGAAATGTAAGTACAGGCTTATCGAGGGCGTTTTATCACTTTGATATTCCTTCTTTCTCTTGAACTAATCCTTTTATAATGATGCATTTTTGGCTTGGTTTCCTAATGCGGTTGCGGACCTCCCGGGTTGGGTTCGGCAACTGGCTTCCACTTTCTCATACGCTGAGCACAACTGGTGTGATTTGTCCAAAGGCCGATGGGAGGCCAAAAACCACAATGAGTATTCATTATTTGCATATCTGAGTTCCTGAGTAAAGTACTTATTTTTGCTTTTAAGCAGGCCTCAGAGATGAATTTTCAATGAGGACACCCCCACTTGGTGAGGAAGAAGCCCCAAAACCTGCCAAGGACAAGAAAATGAAGAAAGGGTCATCGGCGAACTCATCGAGACCCTAGCTCCTCGAGCCTCTTGTTCTCCTTCGAGCTTGACCTCGACCTTTTCCAGGCTTCTGACCTCGATGTAACTTCTCGAGCCTAAAAATTGGTGCATGAGATTTTGACGGTATACACTTACCTTGAATTTTGGGGATTTAATGCTAAATTATACTATATGTTTTCTTAATTGAGTCTATTTTATGTGTAGGCATGTTTAAGACGAAACTGGGAGCAAAGTAGAGATTTTATGTGTATTTCATGCACTACCAAAATTCCTCATGATTATTTGATGATGGGAAATATTATAATGAGATAATGAAACAATGATTGAAGACAAATTGCAAAAGAAACAAAGGCAAGAATTTTGGAAAGGAAAACAAACAAAAACGTTAAAGGCAAAAGAAAATTTGAAGTAGCAAATTGAAAAGAAACGTGAAGGAATGGAAAGTTGATACAAATCAGAAAGCAAAAGTTAGGCAAGCAAGAATTGAAATGGAGTTGGCGACGCGAGATGTCAAGCTTGCTATGAAGCAGGCGTAGCGAGCACTTTTGCTCGCATTAGAGCTGGCTTCGCAAGGTATGTTTCGCACGACAGAGCGTGCAACGCCAGGTCTTAGGATAGATGGACCAGTCATTTTTCCTCGCAACGCGAGGTTCATAGCGAGCAGGTTCCAGATTTTCAAGCCTATGTTGTCTCCTATTTGGTTTTGGACTTGGTTATTTCGTTTAGATCTCTTCCCTACACATATAAATATTCATTAAACACAATTTTTAGAGGATTTTTTGCAACCGGAGGCAAGAATATCACGTGGAAAACTTCTGGAGGAGAAATCATCGAGTTATTCATCCCTTTACCTTTTTTTTGTAATTTGTTTATGCAAAATTTTGGGAAAATTGTTACTACGAATATGAGTGGCTAAAACCCATAGTTATAGGGTTGTGATTTAGCCATGAATATTGTTGTTTTATGTTGACTTAACCTTGATTACAATTCACTAATATAATGTTGTTTCTTTAATTTTGTGATTAATTGCTTAATTGTCTGGCCAGCAGTTAGGTTCTATTTACTATCTATGTTATGCTTGGGAAAGTCGTGTTTAGATTAGAGAAGAATTGAAGAGAGCACAACTTAACTCTTGGGGGGTGATTTGTGGTTAGGATAGGAATATACCTAGTCATCGTGCTTAATTAAATATCGTAATCTCAATGCGTTCTTGATAGATTGATTTCATACGAATATAGTCATTAATTTATTTTGAATAGGTGAGTAGTACTTCGGGAGAAGGCTATGAGAGAAATTCCTCAATTAATTAGCAACCATGAGTGAATTATATAAAAGGAAGAGTTAACTAGAACAAAATAGAATTGGTAAATCGATCACAACCCTAGAATACTTGTCTCTATTGAATACACCACAATTATTTTACTACTTGATAATTTGGTTACTACGTAGAATAATAGTTTAGTATAGTCACATTCTTGAACTTGATTGTGGATTGAATGAAAAACAATCATGGTGATTTTAGTGGGTAGTTGATACAAGTCTATGTCGGATCAACACTCTACTTATCATTTTATTACATGTACGACCATGTATACTTGCCTGTGCGTTTGGGAGCAACAAGTTTTTGGCGTCGTTGTCGGGGACTTGAATATCTTTTACTTTCTAGTTTTTTCTTTAAATATTTATTTCGTCAAGTCTAACGTTACTAAATTGTTGCTCTGATCTCAGGAACTTTGATTTAATACGTAGGGTCAGAAGCCAGGACAAACTCAACGGCTTTGACCCCGAACCTGAGAGAACATTTCGTAGGAGGTTGAGGGAGGCAAGGGATATAAATAATCTTCAAGCACTCGTTCAATTTCCTGTGAACATGGTAGAGGAGCAACACATGACTGTTCAGGAGGTGGCGATGCCCAGCATTGCTAATGTCACCTCCAGCATTGTGAAGCCCAGAATCATAGGGCACTTTGAGCTGAAACAGAGCATGATCCAGCTACTTCATGCGAATGGGCAGTTTATGGGTCTTCCACACGAGGATCCACAACACCATATCCTGAACTTTTTGCAGATTAGTGATACTTACATTATTAATGGGGTTACTCCAGACTATGTGAGGATCACACTTTTCCCATTCTCTTTGTTGGGAGAAGCAAAGCAATGGCTGAAGGAAGAACCAGCTAATTCTATTAAATCATGGAATGATCTGGCAAGGAAATTTCTGGCAAGGTTCTTCCTTTCAAGAAAAACTGCAAAGATCAGAAGTGAGATAGTCGCCTTCAAACAGAAAGCGGGGGAGTCTCTATACTCAGCTTAGGAGAGGTTCAAGGGGCTGTTCGGAGATTGTTCTCATCATAATTACTTCCTTTTTCACGACTTTCTTCATGATAGGATTCAATCTACTCTTCTTCTCAACACTAGGGCGGTGTCCATCTTCTAGAAAAATTTTATGCATGAAAAATGATGGACTAGTTCCTTTGATGTCAGTAATTGTCCACCCTATAGTCTTTTTATGCTCGCGAAGTACTCTGAGCATTTTTTCTTCTTGTACATTAGTCAGGCTGGACCAGATCATCATATTCCCAGAGGATCAGGAGAAGACCACTTTTACTTGCCCTTATGGCTCTTTCGCCTTCAAACGAATGCCATTTGGTATTGGTAATGCACCAGATACTTTTCAGAGATGCATGATGGCTATTTTCACCAGTATGGTGGAAAATTTGTTGAAGTTTTTATGGATGATTTTTCAGTCTTTGGGTCTTCCTATGATGATTGTTTGAAGAATTTGAGCAATGTGATGGCCCGCTGTAAAGAAACAAATCTGGTATTAAATTGGAAAAAATGACATTTTATGGTGAAGAAAGGCATCGTGTTGTGTCACAGAGTGTCTAGGAGCGGCAGTGAAGTTGATAAGGCAAAGGTGGAGACGATTGAAAAATTACCTCCACCCATTTCTGTGAAGGGTATCCGGAGTTTCTTGGAACACGCAGAATTCTATCGACGTTTTATTAAAGATTTTTCTAAAATTACTACTCCTTTGTGCATGTTGCTTTTGAAAAAAATGTGACTTTCAATTCTGACGACGCCTGCCTGAAAGCATTTGAAAAGCTCAAAAAAAAAAAAATTGTTGACTCCCATGCATTTGTTAAGAAGTGTGACCAGTGTTAGAGAACAGGAACAATCACAAAAAGGCATGAGATGCCTTTGAATACATCCTGGAGGTCGAGATTTTTTACGTGTGGGGGATAGATTTTATGGGACCATTTCCATTGTCCATAGGAAACAAATACATTTTGCTAGAAATTTACTACGTGTCAAAATGGGTAGAGGCGATCGCACTGCCAATGAATGATGCCATGGTGGTAGCCGCTTTTGTGAAAAATAATATATTTTTGAGGTTTGAGACTCCACCTCCTTTGATTAGTGATGAAGGGACACACTTTTGCCATCGGTTATTGAATAACCTTCTAGCTAAATATGGAGTCCGCCACAGAGTTGGGACAACATATCATCCTCAAATAAGTGGACAAGTCGAAGTGTCTAATAGATAAATAAAGCAAATCTTAGAGATGACGGTGAGTGTGAATAGAAAAGATTGGGCTTCAAAGTTAGATGACTCCTTGTGGGCATATAGAACTGCATACAAAACGTTAATTGGGGCGTCGCCGTACAGGTTAGTTTATGGGAAGGCATATCACTTGCCTGTTGAACTTGAACACAAAGGTAATGTTATTAGACTTCTCTTTATGATATTGGGTGTTCAATCCATGAGTGCATTGTGAAATTGGGTTGGTTTTTGAGGCAAGGATTGTTATGAGCATGTTGTCTTTGTTTGCATATTTTTAAGTATGGCATAATAAAAAGGAAGTGTATGTGATTGCATATGCTAATGTTTAATTGTTGCTATGTCTTGCTATCAACCATGGTCGCTGGTGTAGTGTGCCTTAATTATGTAAAGACCAAGTTCTAAAGGATAGTGTGAATTGTTAGTTGACTCGAGGACGAGCAACGTTTAAGTGTGGGGTAGTGATGTTTAGCTATACTTCCATAGTTTTAGTGCATTACTTACCTTGCATTTTGGGGCTTTAATGCTAAATTATACTATATTTTTTCTTAATTGAGTCTATTTTATGTGTAGGTACGTATAAGACGAAATTAAAAGCAAAATATGTTATGTGTATTTTATGCACTACAAAAATGTCTTGTGATTATTTGATGATGGGAAATATTATAATGAGATAATGAAACAATGATTGAAGACAAATTTCAAAAGAAATGATTGAAGATAAATTGCAAAAGAAGACAAAAGAAACAAAGGCAAGAATTTTGGAAAGGAAAACAAACAAAAATGTTAAAGGCAAAAGGACAACTGAAGCAGCAAATTGAAAAGAAACGTGAAGGAATGGAAAGTTGATACAAATCAGAAAGAAAAAGTTAGTCAAGCAAGAATTGAAATGAAACTGGCGACGCGAGATGTCAAGCTCGCTATAGAGCAGGTGTAGCGAGCACTTCTGCTCGCGTTAGAGCTGGCTTCGCAAGTTACTTTTCGCGCGACAGAGCGTGCGACGCCAGGTCTGAGCCGAGGTGGACCAGGCATTTTGCCTCGCGAGACGAGGTCCGTAGAGAGCTGGTTTTGGATTTTAAATCCTATTTTGTCTCCTTTTTGGTTTTTGACTTGGTTATTTCGTTTAGGTCTCTTCCCTACACATATAAATAGTCGTTAAACACTATTTTTAGAGGAGTTTTTTGCAACCGGAGGTAAGAAGATTACGTGGACAACTTGTGAAGGAGAAAATCATCGAGTTCTTCATCCTTTTATCTTTTCTTTGTAATTTGTTTATGCAAAATATTGGGAAAATTGTTACTACGAACATGAGTGGCTAAAACCCATAGTTCTGGGGTTATGATTTAGCCATGAATATTTTTTTTTTACGTTGACTTCATGACTATTTCTTTAATTCTGTGATTAATTGCTTAATTGTCTGGAGCAGTTAGGTTCTATTTACTATCTATGTTGTGCTTGGGAAATCCGTGTTTATATTAGACAAGAATTGAAGAGAGCACGATCTTCACTCTTATGGGGTAGGATTTGTGGTTAGGATAGGAATATACCTATTCACCATGCTTAATTAAATATTGTAATCTTAATGCGTTCTTGATAGATTCATTCCATAGGAATATAGGCGTTAACCTATTTGAATAGGCGAGTAGTACTTCAGGAGAAGGCTATGAGAGAAATTGCTCAATTAATTAACAACCATGAGTGAATTGTATGAAAGGGACAGTTAACTTGAACACAATAGAATTGGTGAATCGATCACAACCCTAGAATACTTGTCTCTATTGAATACACCACAATTATTTTGCTGCTTGATAATTTAGTTACAACGTAGAATTATAGTTTAGTATAATCACATTCTTGAACTTGATTGTGGCTTGACTGAATAACAATCTTGGTGGTTTTAATGGGTAGTTGATACAAGTCTCTGTGGGTTCGACACTCGACTTATCATTTTATTACTTGTACGATCACATATACTTGCATGTGCATTTGGGAGAAACATCATCCTCTTCATTGATCCAGATATAGTATTCTGGAGTGCACCACGAATTCTGACCCATTGGCATCATAATTAAATCATTCCACTACTCATGAAGTCTCCTTATCCTTTGTATCGGGTTCTTCCTATTGTACTCATCTTCACATATAGTTGTTCTTGTCCAAAGGGGTACATCATGGATCAGACCAAATCGCTTGAGAGCTTGTAGGGGTGAATATGGCTGATTGCCTTCGAGTCCTATCTGCTCAATGAAATACTTTTGGGGGTCCTCATAATTGCCCTGTCGCTCAGCCATGAAAGCATCGAGTTTATCCATTCTCCGTAAGCTGGTCAGCATCTCTCTCCATTCTTCATGTCCGCATGGTGAGACTTAATGCCTTATTCTCTCATTTTGACTCCAAATCATATTGCTAATACCCACAAAGTAATCAACTATGGCCTCTCGTTGAAAGAAGTGCTCTATGGCCTATATCTGGAGTAACAGGTTGCAGCCCGTGAAGAAATCACATCCTCGGGAACAGGCCAACAGTGCTCTAAGAATTTTTTCCAATATCATAGGAATCAATGTGGCTCAGAGGTTACCCTAGAATGTTTCCAAGAGCACAAGCAGTAAGTTGATGTTGATTCATCCTCTCCATTGTGGGAAAACCAGCAATCCTAACAGTGCCAAAGATAAGGTTATGGGGCGGAGACTTTCCTAGGTCGCTTGATCACATTGGAAATCTCCCTAGTACTATTAGTAGCTCTCTCTCAATGTCCAAACCTGTCAAATAATTGGTGTAGGCTTGCCCATCCGTATCAATGTTTCTCAAACTCCGACTACCCGCAAAACCTAAAGCATCAAGAAACCTATAGCCAAGCAATTGACAGTATCGGCTTTCTCCTAGTAAATGGCACTTTCATGAAGCTGGTAACTTCTTCCAATGTTGGCACCAATTCACAGTTAGTGAAGTTGAAAACCACTTTGGCCGGATCCCAGAATTATATCAGCAAACGGGTAAGCACTTTGTCGGCCCGAAGGCTCAGTAAGGCAATCAACGCTCCTAGGTGCATTCTAATTTTGTCTTTATGTTCTCGACAAATATTCTTCCGCCATTGCTTTAGCTTGTGCGGTGGTCCCATACCATATTGATTTTGGGGAGGTTCTAGTTGATTTCCATTTCTGAAGAGGGTAGAGAAGGTTTGATGTGTGTTTTGCTCCGGATCTTTAGCGTCTCATCGTGATCGGTTCGTCATTTCACAAAAGTTATTGGGTGCATGACCCGTTGACATTATGGTGGCTTTCTTAATTGTGTGTCGATTCCAAGGACCGGCTCACCTAAGGTTCATGCAGTATGACCCGTGTTTGCTAAAGTAGAGTGTTTTCTAATTTTGAGTTGGACTATATACTACAAGAAGTTTTGTCAGTTGACCTGACAAAACCATTCTGTAAAACTAAGGAATTTTGAAAGAAGGTTCGGAGGGTGGTAAGACCAAGACTCGATATGAAAGAGTGTGATAAAAATGTATATAAAGTGGTAACAGATAATGGGATATTAGTAATAACATTAAAGCAAGTAGATAAATACAAGATGAACAAGTAAGCATGTAAGCACATATTTGCAATTTAAGCACAGTTAAAGAAATATATAAACAAATGTTCTTAAATTTTAGGTCTAGTCTAAATCTGCTAAGATCAGAACCTAAGTGTAAATTCCCCAACTGAGTCACCATATTGTTGCACCCTATTTTGCACAAGTCACAACAAGATTCAACTAATGGTTTCCCTATCGATGATAAAAGAGAGTCACCACCTAATATTTAAAGATGTACTAGGGTACCCTCTCAATTAATAAGATCATTATCCTATTAGTCTGCTAACCAGTGAGATTTTGGATACGTGTTCTTGTTCTTCTAATAGGAAGGTATTAGGCACCCCCTAGAATCTACCTAAGGTAGCTCCATAGGATTTAGACTAGGTTTGGGGATTTAGATGTCTATATATGCTTAGTTAGTGCTTAAAAGTGTAAGGGCACCTTATGTGATGTTATAAAACTTATCAATTTTGAGAGAGAAGCAATGTGTATATTTTGAAAGGTGTAAGTTTTTATTTGAAGAGGATTGCCTTTGAAAAATGTTTATACAATTGAAAATATGAGTTTATAACACTTGCTCTACTAATATATGGGTTGAGTTTTAAAACACTGATTTCAAATATAAAGTGGTTGTTTATGTATAGAACTATTTGGAAAACAAGGTTTAGATATACCTTAGGAATTTGGTTTCAAATCTCATATTAAAATTCAAACCGTTTGAAATATCCTTAATCGCATCAGTGTTTGTTTGAACAGCCCACTTTTGAAAATCATTTTTTGGGTTTTCAGTTTCTTCTCGTTTTCAAAAGAGGAAGCTGTTGACTTGGCAAATCTGTCATAGTTTCAACACTTCATGAAGATCGTTAGTAAGAATAAAACATAATTTGGATAATATAAGTTATTAAAAATTAGAATTAATTACTACCAAGTTGTAGTACCTTGTTTTTTACCTATGTTTTTAAGGCTTGCCTAGGTTACTACTATAACTCAAAAAATAAACATTCAATCAATATCGTCATTGTTGATACACATAATAATGACAGTAAAATTATAAGAGTTGTGAAAGAAAAGGAATGGACACATAGTTTTGGGTGTAAAGGAGATTAGGCCCAGCAAACAACGAAAAACAACAACAGTAGCTCTAATGACTCCAAGGTTCTGGAAAGCACTCGGGCCTGAGTTCATTTAGAACTCCGCAAGGCCCAATGTGGTACTTAAACATAACTAACACCAACATAAGCCTAAGACAACATTGGGATAATCAATAACAATTTGGAATGCAAATTAATGTGAAGTCACACAAAGTAAACAATTTACAATGAAACCTTTGTTTCCATTCAACACTAAACCTAAAGAGATTAGAAAATATCAATAGATTAAGGGCTTAAGGTAGAATTATGTTAATAGCCAAGATACCTTTTAGATCCCTGGAACTTCAAAGTTCACAATAGTCTCAAGGACCCTGAGCAGTGCTTGTGTCAGGGAGAATATCCTAACCTAGAACTAAACTCTTCTCCTAATACCTCTAAGTACTCACACTTACTCTTTCCTATAGGTTTAAATACTAATGAGGCACTTAATGTAAATTCCAATACATCAGGAATGACAACACACAAGGAGATGTACATTTCTTGTAATAACTATTCAGAACACTATAGATAACAACAAAGAGATCATAGTTTGCACACAAGCATGTAATAAATTGTCATATGCTTCAACAGGCTTAAAAGTACTAAATGAAATTAGCTGCAGGCATATATAGTGTAACAACCTGAGCGGTCGTCTTGTGTTCTAGAACCCCGTGCCCCTAAACGAGACTTTCTATATTTTCTTTTACTAACTTATAGCTTGCGGGGCGGGTGGTTCGAGGTTTGGAGGAGTTTGCGGTGGTATAGGAACACTTAATTCCTTAAGGTTGGCCTTAAAGACAAAGTTTGACTTCACTCAACATTTTTAGTAAATAACCTCGGAATCGAGATTTGAAAGCTCTTGATGATTTTGGACTTAGGCGTATGTTCGGAACGGGTTTCGGATGACCCGGGAGCGTTTTTGGCGCCAAATAGTGAAATATGATTCCTTAAGTTCAAAATTGAGGTTTGGAACATGTTTTTTGTGTTATCGAGGTCCGAACGGAATTCCAAGACCGGCAATAGTTTCGTCGTGTCATTTATGACTTACTCACAAAATTTGGTGTCATTCCGAGTAATATAGGTATGTTTCCGCATGTGTAAAGTGAATTCAAGAACTTGAAGTTCAAAGTTTGATTCAATTTAGTTTTGGGGTATGATTCTTAGGTTTAGCGTTGTTTCGGACGGTCCGAAGGCTCGATCGAGTCGGTATTATGATTTAGAACTTGTTGGTATATTTGGACGGGGCCTCGGGTGGGCCCAGATGCCATTCGGACATCAAGCGAGGCAAACCAAGCTCAAAAAGAGCTGCTGGTGCATCAGATCTGGTGCGACCACAGGTGCTAGACCGCAGGCGCGGTCAAAGCCTCGAAGGTGCGGCCTTAGAGGGGCTGCCCAATTTTCACAGGTGCGGGCCTTTTCTCGCAGAAACGGAGCCGCAGGTGCATGCTTCGTTCTGCAGGTGAGACCCCTGGCCTTCTTCTCCTCTTCCGCAGGTGCAAACACTGGCTCGCAGATGCGAGACCGCAGGTGTTGTCCTCGAGCCGCAGGTGCGAAAGTCCTGAAGGTAGTGTGGTTGTTTTAAATGCGGGACGTAGACATTTTTAGGCCATTTATTTCATCTTTAAACGATTTGGGGAGCTTGCAAAGGAAAGATTCGACCTAGCATCGTGAGGTAAGTTAATTCCTACTTAAAAGTGACATTTATACTTGAGTTTTGGGTAGATTAACACACAAAATTTGTGAAAATCATAGGTTTAGAGTAAAACTTAGGGTTTTGAGAAAAATAAGATTTAAACAAGAAATTTTTTATGGAATCATGCAAAAACTATATATTATTGATCCTTAGGTAATGGGTAATAATTTCTCTTGAAAATTTCCAGAACCCGAGCATGTGGGCCCGAGGGTACCATTTAGGATTTTACAAACTAGGTTGAGATAATCATTTAAATGGGAGAATTATGAACTTTTGAGCATAGATTGATTTATTTATATAATGTTTGGCAAGTTTCGAGTTCTTGAGCGACGAATTTGGATATTTGGGCGCATTCTTGACCCGGGAAGTAGGCTTGAAACGAGGTAAGTCTCCTTTCTAACCTTGTAAGAAGCAATTGTCCCAATAGGTGAATTAATTAACTATGTGTCATTATTTGTGGGAACTACGTATGTACGAGGTGACGAGAGTCCGTGCGTAGTGATTATTCTTGTTATGTCCGGGTAGTTAGGTTTGTACCATACCTTGTGAACCTCGTTAATTGAACTACATGCCTTGTGATCTCCTTGTATGCAAGCTTGTTTTCAAGAAATCCTAGAACTTGACATTTTCAAACGAATTGCGATTTTGGAAAAGTATTTAAGGAAAAATGTTGTGTTTTTGTGTGACCACTTCGCAATTTATATTTCGCGAGCGGAGTGATTCTTTCCACTACTCTCATGGGAGTGGGCCGTACGCCACGACAGGTTAATAGATGTATCTATGGTTCGCGTCGTCCGATCCTTCGGCAGTGCATATTTATTATTATGTTGGCTCAGACCGTATGTCCTCGACACATTATGCGCAAGCTATTTGCCTGATATTTTTCAAGGTTGTTAAACTGTTAGATGTCTGGGAAGACAGATTGTAAATTGTATATTGGTGTTTCGCCACGTAAATAGGTTCGAAAGTTATGCTCAATATTCATGGTTTTACTGTCCACGTGTACTGGTTATTCATTTTAAATAATATCTAATTATACTGTTTGGACCCTAGTAAGTGTCAAGTTGACCTCTCGTCACTACTTCTTCGAGATTAGACTGGATACTTACTGGGTACATATTGTTTATGTACTCATGCTACGCTGTGTAATTAATTGTACAGCTTCTGAGGCAGGTGCATCTGGGTATCTGTTACATCCCTTACTTTAATATTAGAATTAGTCATAGTAATCCATATGAGCTAGAAGGGATTAAGACCATTCATGAGATTATAGAGGATTTGTGACTATAAGACTCCATAAGTTTAACAAAATTGTTATTGTTAGATACATTTTATAGTATTTATTTTGAGTGGAACATTTATTGTAGAAAAAAAATATTTAAAAAGTATGATTTTATATAGTTATTAATATTACTACTTCCGAATATACTTTAAATTATACTCATAATATGAGAAAGTTTATGAGGTTTACTTTATTGTAAAGATAGATTATTTTTTTTCACAAGAAAAGAAGGTTATCTTTTTACCATTTTAAGAATTAAGCGCACGAGAGTTTTTACTCTTTATATGAGATTAGATAAATTATAAGTTGAGAAAATATATGTATTTTTACATGGATATTTCAATAGTATATATTTATTTTATATGGTATCACATAGTCACGATAGTATGATGTACAAAGTATGTTAAAAAGTGAGTAGTATTTTAAAGTAATTAGAAATAATTTTTAATTATGTGAATAACTGGTTAATGGGAAATTAAAAAATTAATTATTACATTGTTGGATAAGATTTACAATTCCAAAACGTGGCAGCAACATAAGAGTCTTTAAGTGACTCTTAGATCACCTTTCTAGGTGTCACTTTGAAAGAAATTCTTGGTTAAGCCATACAAAAACTCTAAATCCACTAAGTCTATAAAAAGGGGAAAAAACTCATTAAAACACAGCACAAAGATTTCCCGTCAGTAAGCTAGGGAATTTGGCCAACTACTGTATAACTGTTATTACCCACTAAATTTATCCAACTCACTCAATTGGCACCCATAGCCAACTCTTTGCTTATAGGTGTTACTTGTTCTGCTCCCTAAGTAGTTATATGCCATACGTTCTAGTCTGACCTTGTTATTGCAAATTATAAGTAACTGTTTAAGGGAAGAGAGATATTCATATGAGTGTTACTTTGGAAGCTAAGGGTGCTGCCGCTTCAATAATTGCTATATTAAACAGAAAGTCTAAGATAGACTCAAGTAACGAGGATGGTTTAACTTTAGACCAAAAGCGAAGGAGTAATAGAATTTAAAGAAGTATGCTTTGTATATAAGGCCAAATATCCAAGTTCTTCATGGCTTCAACTTGACAATTTTAAGTGGGCAGGTATATGTCTCAAGTAATAGTTAGTCATTTAATTACTCTATCATTTTGTTTGGTATAATTATTAGTATGCAGAATATAGCAACACAAATTACAAAGGAATAATAGCACTTCTGGTCCCTCAATTATTGGTCCCTAGCTTACTTAGGCTTGAAATGGCGAAAGTCGAATGTTTGGAGATTTGGACTGGTAGTGCAAATTTTGATATCGGGGTCGTATTTCAATTCCAGAAGTTGGCGTAGGTCCGCAATGTTGAATATGACTTATGTGCAAGACCAATTGATCGCTCCTTGCTCGGGTAGATTTTTTCTCAAGAATATCATACGAATTTTTTCCTACTCAAGTATGTTAAGCCCATCTCTTCTTTCTTTTGGCATGGTCCAAATTATACTGAAGAAACGAACAAACGCACGATTTTCATAAATTACTCTATTCATAGAAATACTATGGGTGTCTATATTCTTGATTCTCCATGTGAATTATTATTATCTTCTGTTCATGGGTCCCAGAAAAATACGTATTTGATAATGTTCATCCGAAAGGCATATTGATTTGTATGGCATTATGAGAAAATCTTATTAACAATTTCTTATGCATTTCATGCATTTATACATATACATTGACCCATGAATCAGACGGCGTATACGCGTATCTATGTATGTATATATATGTATATGGGAAAGGTTATGGCGTTATATACGCACCACCACCTGATCAGCTGGTATACATTGATGATTTGCCCACAGTGGCCGAGATGATATGATGGGATGCCCTCAGAGGCTTAATGATGTTATATACGTAAAGACCTATGCATTACATGGCATTTGTACACATATGCATGACATTATAAATATTTCATGATTTACAAAGCTATCTAGACTTATAGGTTGATTTTATGTGTCTTTAATTAATGTTGACTTATTATTACGTTTCATTTTTGCCTTACATACTCTGTACATTATTCGTACTGACGTCCTTTTGTTGGGGACGATGCATTCATGCCTGCAGGTATAGATAATCAGTTTGGCGAGCCCTCATAGTAGACGAGATTGGCATTCAGCGAAGAATCGGTAAGACTCCACTTCATTCGGAGTGCAACCCAGTCTGTGTCATCGTGTCAGAGTTTTACTACAGACTTATGGATAGGCCGGTACCTTATCCCATTCGATGTCAGTAAATCTTAGAGGCTTTGTATACAGAGGTTCAGTTTGTACAGTATGTTAGAGGTCTTAACGGCGCATATGTATTCATGCTTTATTAACGATAGTTTATTGATACAGTATTGCCCACTTACAAGTTGTAAATTATGAGTTGTGTCCATGTTGTCCCATGATAGTCACAAAGAAAAAAAAATTACAGAGTGGTTTGCTCGGTCCAGTGCGGCACCGGGTGCCAGCCACGCCTCCCAAGGTTTTGGCGTGACAGTATCAGTCTGGAGCTCGTCCTTGATTGCACTAGGTTGAGGCTTCACGGTGAGCTGCTTCTCCTGATGACATTCAGCAGCACTCTGGAGTCTTTCTTTTGCTATTTCTGTCTATATCCTCTCAGATAGTAGGATAGTCCTATATTTCTTTTGATTATACTGTACTAGATGCATGTAGACTTGTGACACTAGTTCCTGGCACACATATTAGTAGACTATTCTTTTGGTGATGTAATTAATTAAAGTTGACTTTTGGTCTTCGTAACTTAATTGCCCTGATATGTGTTATATTCCATGCGTAGTAGCTAAATTATTTTTGAAATAAGGGAAGGATCTAATAGAAAATAAGTTACGGGCAAACCCAATAGAGTCTTGCAGATCGGTACGGAGACGTCTGTATTTATCTTCGAGAAGCTATAGGATGTTAGGAAATCTCTCTATATTCATCTTCTATTGTGCAGTTGATGGTATGATAAATCTCACTCTTCTATTCTCTCGCATATGGTGAGGACGCGCGCAGCCGACGATACGAACCCGGGAGGGGCTGCTACCCCCGTCATCAAAGGCCGTGGCAGAGGTCGGGGGAGGGCACCGGTGTCGTGACCCCCTTTTACCTCTCCTTTCGGATTGGTCAGGATTTTCGACATTACTGGGACAACTCATTTCCTTTTGGGAAAGGGGGGTATAATGTGTTCGAAGTGTCGCCACCTAATGAATTAAGGTGTGTTAGGGCACCTATTAAGGGTCATTCATAACACTAATTACATAATCAGAGATTGGGCAAGGGTTTGAAATTACTTCAAGGAGAAGGTGTTAGGCACCCCTCAAAGTCCACAACTGTGGGTCCCGGCCAAACATACTTTGTGAATTCATTCAAGTAGCAAATAAACAGTCTAAGCACACATATGTAAACAAATAAAGGTCTTAATAGATTAGCAGTCCAAGCACACATATGTAAACAAATAAAGGTCTTAAAAAATTAGCAGTCCAAGAACACATATGTAAAGGATAAGGGAGGTCCTAAGTTGTTTATCCTATAGGATTATATCTGTGCAATGCCCAGTAATCACTCCTCAATGAGGGGCTACACGTTGCATTAGCGCACAGGTCATCATATCCTTTTCTACCCATTGTCCCACTCTTTGGCGATTATTAAGCGAGTTTTATTTAATGAACTCTACGCGTGTTGTTACCCGTCCCTTCTTTGGGGTCCCGGAGGAGTTTAGGACCTCTAGTATACTAGCAGTTCTAGACAAACCCCTATGGTTTTTTTTTTTAAAAGGGGGAAAAACTAGGCGACAAGCAAGAACAAGTAGGACTAGCACATAAGTGACAAAAACTGTTAAGAGGCTCAGATTCACCTCCACATATAATGCAAATAAACAGCACGCCTCAAACACAGACAAAGGCAGCTTTTTATTAGAGAAAGGATCCAAAGACAGGGTATTTAAGTGAACATTAAAGCACAAAAATATGCAACACTATTTTCATAATGCAATGGCAGGGTCCTAATCAGTTTGCCTACTGATTTTAAACCTATGAGCAGTAAACACACTAAAAAACAGTTTTCCAATTTTATAAAGATTAATTACCTAAGGCTGGCCTAGGCGTGAGGTTATATGCAATCGACATTACAGGAGGTGTCTAACAATTTTGAAATTGTTTAACCTACAAACATATTGTTCTAAGTGACACAGACTTTAAAAAGGCAGTTTGTACCAATTTTATTCAGAAGTATAACATCTATATGAGGGACGATTTTATACCTTTTCGGATCAGTGACTTATTTCAATGGAACTAGGCGTAATCAAACGAGCACAAGCAGAATTCCTAGAACATGGTATCTAAATGCATACAGGAATGATAGCTTCATTAAGACAGTGTCATTAGCCTAACAGCAGGATTTCTAAGTGAAAGCACTTATGCAAACTTGAAGCATGGATTAGTAATGGCTGAATGAATTAAATAAATAAATAAAAAGAGAAGAAGTTTAATTATAAGGAGCCTGAAGCAGGCCCAAATACGACCTGAGAATAACAGGCCTTCCATAGTATCAAATGCCAAGGGTTTCATAGCCAATTTCAGGTCCGGGTGTGTCAGAGTTCCCTAAGGACCTCAACGATCTCGGGCAGTGCTCACACCCAAAATTTCATAACAAGGACTGAGTAAGTGAAGTGTGGAAGGGCCAGCCCCAGTGTGCCAGAGTTCGGAGGAATCTGAAGGATCCCAAGGCAGTACACACACTGGAGGGGTAGAACCTATTGACCTAAGATTGAAGTGAGAGTGCTTGACATAATTTTCAAAGATTCTCAGTGAGAAAACAGTGAAGAGATAACTCTAGGAGTGAAAAGATTTTCTGAAAATAGGAACTAGTTTAGTAGTAAAACAGTTTGGGAAAAGTACTAAAACACTTTTGAAATCAGAACACAAACCAATTGGTCATAGAATAACCAGATTCAGAAACACATGGCGAACAGATTCCACACAGGGATAAAGTGGTTGGGAACACATAGAATACACATTAAGGAACTCATGAACATGGTACAGGGAGGCATATAGACAAAAAATGCATAGAACACTTAGGAGTTTTTATAGAATTAACAGATTAGTCATGATAGTAGGTAATTGGAGACATAAAGAAAGGATGCAGTAAAGCCATGTTGAAAGCGATGGGGTACTGGACAGAATTAGACACACAATTAAGGTCAATCGAATACCCTAAGAGACTAGGTGACTTAACATGATCTCTTCAGTGAAGAGGAATAGGCAAGGGTAAGTAGACATGCTGGACAAGAAATCAAGTAGACAACTATGTCTATACATGCTAATTACAGATTGAACAAATAGGGTTAGACATTCTAGTTATACATTGAACAGGACAGGATTTTAAACATTCTAAGCAGGGAAGTAAATAGGAAAACATATTGGATTCATGGTCAATGGAATAGTACAGTAATGAAACACATAGGTCTGGGGTTTCAAGATTTAACTAGAGACATACCAGTTGAAGAAAAGAGTGCAGAATATAAAGAAAATGTAGTTCCAATATCTAGCCTTGGCTTTCAACCGGATAGACCAAGAGTTAACCCAAGTAGCAGAGAAAGAAAAGAGAGTTTGAGTGTAAGTGTGTGTTTGTGAACTAATGTCCGTGTCTTGAGAGGTAAAACAAGAGAGTATATATAGTAGTTTAAGAGTAGGACAAACAAGGTAAAAAGGAATCAGAAGCCAGAAATTAAGAAAGCCACAGAATTCAATCACATAAGGAGTTCAGAATAGACTCCTTTAATTAAGGGAAATTGACCAAACGGTTATAGCAGGGATTCAATTAAGGCAAGAAGTTCAAATCAAACCAAACAAGGGAGTCAAAATAAACTTCTTTAATTAAGGACAATTGACCGAACGGTAATAGCAGGGATTCAATTAAGGCAAGAAGTTTAAATCAAACCAAACAAGGGAGTCAGAATAAACTCCTTTAATTGTCACGACCCAAAATCCATAAGGTCGTGACGACGCCGGACACCACTGTCAGGCAAGCCAATCATTAAATGGTTAAGTTAAATTTTCTCTTTTAATATTTTTGGAATCATTACCTTTCACTTTATTACATAATAACTTAATAAAATTCGCTAAGTAAATACGACAGTTTAATATTTTATTTTTATAAAATACACCCCAAACAAACCCCAGAACCCGGTGTCACAAGTGCATGAGCAAATTCTAAGAATTTCACAAATACTACAATGCTTGTCCGAAATACAAATTGGACGAGGAATTAAAAATGAAAATAAATACAATATGAGGGAGACTCTGTCAACTACGGATCGCCTCTGGATGATGCAGATCGCCTAAGTCTCCAAACCAGCAACATCACTATGAAAGTAGCTGTGCAATAAAAATGCACTGCAAGTGTAGCATGAGTACGAAAACAACGTGTACTCAGTAAGTATCCAACCTAACATCAGAGAGGTAGTGACGAGAGTTCGAATTTGACACTTGCTATAAGTCAGTTTAGTATAATCAAGTGAGATGCTAAGCATGAGTATCATAGGCAAATTTAATAATAATCAGGGATAATAAATATCAACTTCTTTCACATTTAACACATTAAATGTTCGTCATT
This sequence comes from Nicotiana paniculata, assembly GCA_005239505.1. Lineage (NCBI taxonomy): Eukaryota > Viridiplantae > Streptophyta > Magnoliopsida > Solanales > Solanaceae > Nicotiana > Nicotiana paniculata. The sequence continues at coordinate 36,246 of MDKI01011490.1, forward strand.
TCAGTTGGAAATTTACAACTTCTTAGGCCGGCAAACAGTAATAATTACAGGTAATACGCAGCAATTATCATGCGCAAGAAAATGCCGAGGTTCGAATGGCGCGGACCAACAATAATAAAATGTGCATTGTCGAGGCTCGAATGACCCGAACCATAGATGCATCTATCTTCCCTGCTCGCGAATCAAACATGCGACGCGGTTAACATAATACTAGGGCTACCCCGCTCGTGAATCTTACCTGCAACTCGGGTCCACGTATAAATATAAATCATACATGCGACTCAGGCACCCTAAGTTACACATATTCACACAAATAGACCACATTTTTTATCAGAAAAATTTGATGTTCAATGAAGTGATAAAATTCTCCTTTTAATAAATATGAGAATAGTATTTAAAACCTTTCAAGAAATTTACTTGCCAATTTCGACTGGGTTCCAAACTGTATAGATTTATCCGAAACACAATTATCCAAGGAAGAATCAATTCTCCTTCTAGGTGATTAAGAAAAGTAAACTCTATCCTTCTCAGAGATTTAGATACTAATTGAAAACATCACATAATATTTTACTGACAAGGTCACAAGTACAACAAGTAAAGTATGCTAGTGGGTCCTAGACTACCCAGGCATGGCATAATAGTAGCTACGCGCAGACTCCCGTCACCTCGTGCGTACTTATCTCCCGTAAATAATAGCATGTACTTATTTAGTTCATCTATGGGGACAATTCCCCGTCACAAAGTTAGAAAAGAGACTTACCTCGCTCCGAAATTCCATAACCGGCTTCCAAGCCCTTCCGACAATTCCAATGGATGCACAACGCCCCAAAACTATCCAAATAACGACAAACCAATGAAGTTATACTCTAATATTTGTTAACAATTCAAATTATATAAATTTCCATCTCCGCTCAAGGAATTAACCTAAATACCCTCGGACCCACGTGCCCGGATTCTGAAATTTCTCGAAGATAAATTCTACCCATAGCTTTACTAACTCAAATATACAATTTGCTCTAATTTTTATTCTCAAATTCATGGTAAAATCCAAAAATACAAATTTCTAGGTTTTCCTCCAAAAATCCCAATTTCCTACTAATTTCCATGTCTAAATTCATGTAAGATCACATATTTAACTCAAAAATAAGAAGAAATCACAGACCTAATGTTGCTTGGTGAAAATTCCTCATTGAGCTCTCCAAAATCGTCCAAACCAAATGAAAGAAATGAAAAAAATGGGCCAAAACACGTGTTTAAAGCTATCTGCCCAGGCTTCGTCGAGTTGTACCTTGCATTGTGCAGGTTGTACATCCTATTACAATTTTCCCTTGATGTACACCTTCTGTTAAAACGCGCACAACTCCTTGTATAAATAGGCAAATGACAAAAGGTATGAATATTTAGAAACTAGACTTGAAGATCTTTAATTTTATATGTTGTACACCATATAAATCTTTATATATTCCGAGATATGAGCTTCTAAAGGCTCCATGCATCAGAAAATTCTGTCGAAACTGCACCACCAGTCATCTTCAATCGAGCATATCTTTCTGATAAAATGTTAAAATCATTAATGGTTTAGGTTTCTGGAAACTAGAATTCAAGGGCTACAACTTTTATGCTTTGAAAATTTTCAGATTCCTTATAGATTTTGATATATACGCCTCCAAAATTAGTTCTTCGATGCATCAGTTGCTCTCCAAAACAGATTTGCAACAGAAATTTCAGCAACTATTTTGGCCCGCAATCCATTCCATTAGCCTTCCGAAATCCACCCGAGACCCTCGGGAACTTAACCAATTATACCAATATATCCCAAAACATGATACGAACTCGCTCGAGGCCTCAAATCACATCAAACAACGTCGAAATCATGAATCGCACTCAAATTCAAGCTTTATGAACTTTGAAATTTCAAACTTCTACATCCGATGCCGAAACATATCAAATCACGTCCGGTTGACCCCAAATTTTGCACACAAGTCATATTCGACATTGCGGACCTGCTCCAACTTTCGGAATTGGAATCCGATCCCGATATCAAAAAGTCAAACTTCTCAAAAATCTTCAAATTTCTATCTTTAGCCAAATGACTTCAAAATGACCTATGGACATCCGAATTCACTTCTCATCGCGCTCCCAACTCCAGAATCACCAGACGAAGCTATTCCCAGACTCGGAATCCCAAACAGACATCTATAACACTAAAATGCCTTACAACCCAAATTTATGAAATTCTTCTAAAGTGTTGTATTCCATAATATGCGCCGAAATGCTCCCAGGTTATCCAAATCCCGATCCGGACATACGCCCAAGTCCGAAATCATCATACAAACCTGGGGGAACCTCCAAATCCTGATTCGGAGGTCGTTTACTCAAAATTCCAATCTTAGTTGATTGTTCCGACTTAAGGCTTAATTGAGAATTTTCTTCCTAAATTGACTCCAAACTTCCTGAAATTCAGTTCCGACCACACCTACAAGTCATAATACTTGAAATAAAGCTTCTTATGACCTCATACTGCTAAACGACGCACTAGAGCTCAAAACAACCGATCGGGTCGTCACATTCTCTCTCACGTAAACATACATTCTTCCTCGAACGTGCCAAGAACTGCTTTGGAGTTATCTGAAATCACTGTTTAACACCTCGTGCACCTGCCCGTGCTACCACAACCCAGTTGAGCACATTCGCTTGATCAAATCTGAAGATATCCTCTTTTATCCATACAATAAGCTCAGAACCCAGTTCCAACACTTGAAATTCTCTGTCAGGCCAGTTTTAATATATTAACACCGTACCAACTACCACACGAGGTATTAGAACACGACTGTGTACCTTTGCTGAATCAGCACCATGCACCGCATAATTCATCATCTAGCCACCATGACATTCCCTGAACCTTAACAGCCAAAATTCTACGAATCTAATGCTCCCAATGCACCTTATAATATACATACATACATCCCGCTATAATGCTGACGATACCACCACAACGGAGGAGATGTGTAGAAATTCCTAACCAGCTGCAGAGTTAACCAAACATTGAGTTTCTCCTCGTGACTTAGATCCTCATGTCATTATGAACCAAATAAGGGTAATTGTCCTTTAATATATTCCGCATAAACTTATCGCACCGATCCCTGATCCAATAATCTCGTCTCACCCAGTATGAACTGTTCAGACACAAATCATCCCAGACATGACCAACAATCTCACATGATGCCACAATGCGTCAATAGGCCACAACTCGAACATGATACATAAATAAATGACTCAGGAAGGGACTACTCAACTCACGCAACTAATATGAACTCTTCCTAGAAACTAGAAAGTAAAACACAAGAAAAATAAATATAGGAACCTCACTCATCATCACACTATTGCGGCGTGCAACCCGATCTAAATAACATACCTGTGGGGGCGTGCCACCCGATCCATATATGAAATTTACATAAGGATATACACACCGAGCTAAGTTTCTCATTACCACAAAAATACTGAATACCGGTCACAAGCACGCTAAGTGCATAATACAATCCTGGGGAGATTGATAAAACCATATGCTACCAAAACTTAAGCACAACTGAGGTGCGATATATATATATATACATATATATATATATATATATATATATATATATATATATATATATATATATATATATATATATATATATATATATATACATATATATATATATATATATATACATATATATATATATATACTCTGGATCTCAAGAGCTATCCTTCTCACATAACATCGCCACTATGCGGGACCTTAACACATAAGAAATTATCAAGCTATTTCACAACTCACACGGCACAATCATAATATTACATGAATTTGACGAAGACGGAACAATCACATGATATTCCAACACCCCTCCTTTAGGAGCTATATACTGAAATGAACACATCTGCCTCACATGAAGCCCATAATCCTGTTTAAACCCATTCACACACTTCAAGTTGATTCTGCTCGCAACGAACTATGCTAATAGCTTTTACCTGGGTCCATATTAACCCACATCCTCTCATAACACGCAAGGACAACCATCATAGCCAAGAAAAAAACCCCATAATCCACAACCGAATGAACCGAACTCCCTCAAGGCATAAATTTTCAAACAAGCAATATTACACTTCTTTATACTAAGTCCAAAACTTCAATCCATTAAGTGACTATATGTCACACTCATACGATCATCCCGTGGTCATGCTCCCACGACCTTCCACACAAGGTAGCAAGTCTGCACATCCACGACTGGCTATACTAACACTGTAAAACAAATCAAGAACCCATAACTAGGATGTAAAACCTCTTCCACCGAATATCGATCTCAGGTGATACTGAAGATAACACCAGCTTACTCTGGACTTTCAAATCACTTTTTCTTGCTCATCCGAGCTCATGACATCCTTGCCAACATCGAACCGCAATCTTGATCCTTACTTCCAATTACGTACTGCTTACTACACCTAACATGCCAATATGAGATTGCGCAAAAATTCCATGAACACTTCATCATATAAAAACCTTTTACTTACCTCAATTCGAGAGAACCACCGCAACACACGAGTGAATTCCCACATCACCATACATGATAATCCTTAAGTAGTAGTCTATACCACCACAACACTTCCGGGGCCCGCCCACCCATGACAGGCCATAGTGCTTGAATGCTTCCAAATAAAATCTATCACGGTGACCGATAAACCTCGCACATACCGCCACAAACCATACACATAACTCAATCACATCGAAGGAACTGATCACTACCGTAAATGTGTCATTTCAACCATGGCTAATCAATCTATCTTCTTTTAATCATTCTTAACTGCCTCAGAAATAATAGTAACCCCATTCAACTCATAGCAACTCAATCCACACTCATCTCGAGTGACCTTGATTCACGAGATCATGCTGCCTAATCCCGCAACCCATCTCATATCCTCCTGATAATCTTTCTACAACCCGGAGTTTATTTCTCTCACTCCTCCAATACTATCCTGCAAGCTGAAAATAACATAGAACACTCCCAAAACCTAACTCTGGTCCAATAGGGCCAACTTTTGCAAATATTAATCAAATCCCATGCACAATTACCATTTTTACTCCTTTCCCCTTAGCTGAAATAACTTGCCAATACGTCGATAATTCGCAACCCCATGAGATGATATTCATGTAACCTCACACAGGCGGTGGGACTCTCCCACTTAGCCTGAAGCTGCTCCTTGCATCATTATGGACCCCACCGAAATCTTCTCTCCTTTGGTGACATGATCTTTCTCAACCAATCTGCCAATTTCTTATAAGTCCTCCTATTAGCATCCCATGAGTACTTAAATTATTTAGCATAATTCACATATTCGGCCTCCTACCGAATAGCCAATAGAATCCCTCGCAGAAACTTGCCAACCACACAACCGCTAATCTACTCACAAGAGATAACCCACCTGTGGAAATCATCAACTGACACCTTCCAATGATGTTGTAATGCACACTCTCTACAACATCAATACCCCATCCTCAGCTCGTTCTCATTCACCGACTCTACCAGTCCGTCCGCTCCTCATGGACATCTACTAAATGCGCTACAATATATTCAGATTCACCGCCATATTGCATCCTTCTTCATCCCTAGCGACTTCTCTCTATTATATCCAACTTTCGCCGAAATAACCACATTTCCATTTAAGTCCGTGGACCCAATCACCGTCCACGAAAATCCTCAAACCACTCCTAACCTCTCCTCAAGATAGGCATTTATCTTACCACTGAACCCATATGATACACTGCCACTCTCCCACTTTAAGTAAACTCATTCCTTTAAGCAACTACCTAACTTCCGTCTCTCATGCCTGGCATCTTAGAGATTTAGCCGCCCCCTGACACTTCTCACATGTCTTCCTTCATCGCATGCTTCTCAATTGCGGCCTCAATTCAATATCATTCTTTGCAACCCCTAAACCAGCAGATCACTATAACTTCAACTCCCCGAAGATCATCTTTCTCGAGCTGCCTTCATTAGAAATACTCATTCAATACTTGAACCACCGCACACCATGGTCTATGACAGTTGCTTCTTCAATACCACTTCACAACACTATGACCCAATGCAACTGAAGAACCATAACACCGGTGAACTTAACACATTCTATTCGATCAAAGACGACGATATCACATCACAGGTGAATAATCCACCTCGCTTGATAACACCAAGTCTTATCCCTTTATCCCCAGACTTGAACATTCATTGTCCAATTGCCCTTCCTCCGCCAGAACTAAAATACGAAAATCTCGAAATTACGCTATGGGAAGACCTCCCTTCAAGTCATTCATTACCCCGACATATGGGCAAGCATTCTACCATCATATCAACACCGCGCGATAAGCAATCGAAAACATCGCCACTGCCTGAGCATAGCCTCAAGGCTCTCAGAAACACAGCTACTGAGCTGAAACAACATATTATCCTTCTACAGGGCAACCACAATAACCCCAACCAATTACGTATGGAAACATCACGCACCCTATCCGTAGCACCATTTCAATTCCTCAAACACCTGATTCATAGCAAGCGCTTTGCGACACGTAAGATTGAGTAGGAAGAAACATAGGCATAAGCCTTAAAGTAATCAAATCGCACGATGAGGAATCAAGAAGGGAAGTACTCCTAACGGCCTTGTAGCCTCTCGAAGATAAGTACAGATGTCTCTGTACCGATCCGCAAGACACTACTAGACTTGCTCATGACTCGTGAAACCTAAGGGAACCTAGGGCTCTGATACCAAGTTGTCACGACCCAAAATCCATAAGGTCATGATGTCGCCGGACACCACTGTCAGGCAAGCCAATCATTAAATGGTTAAGTTAAATTTCCTGTTTTAGTATTTTTGAAATCATTACCTTTCACTTTATTCCATAATAACTTAATAAAATCCGCTAAGTAAATACGACATTTTAATATTCCATTTTTATAAAATACACCCCAAACACACCCCAGAACCCGGTGTCACAAGTGCATGAGCAAATTCTAAGAATTTCACAAATACTACAAAGCTTGTCCGAAATACAAATTGGACGAGGAATTTAAAATGAAAATAAATACAATATGAGGGAGACTCTATCAGCTGCGGATCGCCTCCGGATGATGCAGTTCGCCTAAGTCTCCAAACCAACTACATCACTATGAATGTACCTGTGCAAAAAAATACACAGCAAGTGTAGCATGAGTACGAAAACAACTTTTACTCAGTAAGTATCCCTAACCTCAGAGAGGTAGTGACGAGATTTCGAATTTGACACTTGCTATAAGTCAGTTTAGTATAATCAAGTGAGATGCTACGCATGAGTATCATAGGCAAATTTAATAATAATCAGGGATAATAAATATCAATTTCTTTCACATTTAACACATTAAATCTTCGTCATTTCAGTTGGAAATTTTACAACTTCTTAGGCTAGTAAACAGTAATAATTACAGGAAATACGCAGCAATTATCATGCGTAGAAAAATACCGAGGGTCGAACGGCGTGGACCAACAATAACAAAATGTGCATTGTCGAGGGTCGAACGGCCCGAACCGTAGATGCATCTATTTGCCTCGCTCACGAATCGAACATGAGATGCGGTTAACATAATACTAGGGTTACCCCGCTCGCGAATCATACCTGCCACTCGGGTCTTCGTATAAATATACATAAATACAGGGTCATCCTGCTCGCGAATCATACATGCGACTCAGACACCCAAAGTTACACATATTCACACTAATAAACCACATTTTTTATCAGGAAAATTTGTTGTTCAATGAAGTGATAAAATCATCCTTTTAATAAACATGAAAATAGTATTTAAAACCTTTCTGGAGATTTACTTTCCAATTTCGACAGGGTTCCAAACTTTATAGATTTATCCGAAACACAATTATCCAAGCAAGAGTCAATTATCCTTCTAGGTGATTAAGAAAAGTAAACTCTATCATTCTCAGAGATTTAGATACTAATTGAAAGCATCACATGATATTTTACTGACAAGGTCACAAGTACAACAAGTAAAGCATGCTAGTGGGTCCTAGACTATCCGAACATGGCATAATAGTAGCTACGCACGAACTCTCGTCACCTCATGCGTACGTATCCCCCGTAAATAATAGCATGTATTTATTTAGTTAACCTATGGGGACAATTCCCCGTCACAAAGTTAGAAAGGAGACTTACCTCGCTCCGAAATTCCATAACCGGCTTCCAAAGCCTTCCGACGACTCCAATGGAGGCACAACGCCCCAAAGCTATCCAAATAACGACAAACCAATGAAATTATACTCTAATATTTGTTAAAAATTCAAATTATATAAATTCCTATCTCCGCTCAAAGAATATACCAAAATTCCCTCGGGCCCACGTGCCTGTATTTCGAAATTTCTCGAAGATAAATTCTACCCATAGTTTTACTAACTCAAATATATAATTTTCTCTAATTTTCATGCTCAAATTCATGGTAAAATCCAAAAATACAAATTTCTAGGTTTTCCTCCCAAAATTCCAATTTCCTACTAATTTCCATGTCTAAATCCATGTAAGATCACATATTTAACTCAAAAATAGGAAGAAATCACTTACCTAGTGTTGCTTGGTGAAAATTCCTCCTTGAGCTCTCCAAAATCGTCCAAACCAAATGAAAGAAATGAATGAAATGTGCCAAAACTCGTGTTTAAAACAATATGTCCAGGCTTAATCGGGTTGTACCTTTCACTGTGCAGGTTGTACATCCTATTACAATTTTTCCTTTCTGTTCACCTTCTGTTAAAACGCCCATTACTCCTTGTAGAAATATCTAAATGACAAACGGTTTGAAGATTCAGAAACTAGACTTGAAGATATTTAATTTGATAGGTTTTACACAATATAACTCTTTATATATTACGAGATATGAGCTTCTAAAGTAGGCTCCATGCATCAGAAAATTCTGTCGAAACTGCTCCACCAGCCATATTCAATCGATCATAACTTTCTGATAAAATGTCCAAATCATGAATGATTTAACTTTCTGGAAACTATAATGAAAGTGATAAAACTTTTATATTTTTCAAATTTTCAGATTCCTTATAGATTTCTATATATACGCTTCAGAAATTAGCTCTTCGATGCATCAGTTGCTATCCAAAACAGATTTGCAACAGAAATTTCAGTAGCTATTTTGGCCCCACTACATTCCGTTAGCCTTCCTAAATCCACCCGAGGCCTTGGGAGCTTAACCAATTATACCAACATGTCCTAAAACATGATACGAACTCACTCGAGGCCTCAAATCACATCAAACAATGTCGAAATCATGAATCGCACTCAAATTCAAGCTTTATGAACTTTGAAATTTCAAAATGTTACATCTGATGCCGAAATCTATCAAATCACGTTCGATTGACCCCAAATTTTGCACACAAGTCATACTCAACATTACGGACCTGCTCCAACTTTCGAAATTGGAATCCGACCCCGATATCATAAAGTCAAATTCTCGGTCAAACTTCTCAAAAACCTTCAAATTTCTATCTTTAGCCAAATGACTTCAAAATGACCTACGGACATTTGTTTGCGCTCCAACTCCATAATAACCATACGAAGCTATTCCCAGACTCGGAATCCCAAGCGGACATCTATAACACTAAATTGCCTTACAACCCAAATTTATGAAATTCTTCTAAAATGCTATCTTCCATAATATGCGCCAAAACGCTCCTGGGTTATCCAAATTCCGATCCGGACATACGCCCAAGTTTGAAATCATGATATGATTCTGCTGGAACCTTCAAATCCTGATACGGAGGTCGTTTACTCAAAATTCCAATCTTAGTTGATTCTTCCGACTTAAGGCTTCCGAATTGAGAATTTTCTTCCTAAATTGACTCCAAAATTCCTGAAATACAGTTCCAACCAGACCTACAAGTTATAATACTTGAAATAAAGATTCTCACGACCTCAGACTGCTAAACGACGCGCTAGAGCTCAAAACGACCAGCCGAGTCGTTACATTAATTAAGGGAAATTGATCAAACGGTAATAACATGGGTTTAATTAAGGAAAGAATCTCAATCATACCATGTAAAGAATCAGCAGGAATCCACAATCTACACGGGCAATCAAACAAGGCATGGATAACCATTTAAGGTCATAACAGGGAAACTAAACAAGACTTACACATACGAATCTCTAACAGAGTAAATCAATTAGCCAAAATTTCAAAATAATACTGATTTCTGGAAGAAAATATCAACTCCCATAAATAGAAAACAGACCAAGTAAAGCGTTCGCAAAAATATAGAAATTATCCAGAAAACAGATTCGAACCCTAATAGGGATTAATTAGGGCAAAAATCACAGAATAACGGATTTGACAAAGAAAAATGTTTAAGTCCAAGAAATAAAGCAAAGTAATTTGACTGGCAACATAGAAAATACCCAGAATCGAAACAATGGTTTAGAAAAATCACAAAATCAACTAAGGTTTGGATACTTTGGCAAAAATCAGTACAGAAGATGAAGGAGAATCGATTAAACACGTAGAAGTCAGAAAGACCTTTGAAAACAATTTGTAATGAACCCTAGTTTAGGGAAAAATCGAAATAATCAGTTAAAACCAGAAGTTCAAATAAAAACATGTAAGAGTGCTCAATTCATCTCAGATCTATACAGATCTGAGAAGATCGAAGGTAATGGACTAGGGTTTTTTCAGAAAAGTAACAGAGATGAGAACATAGGTTTAGAAACCATAGATTCGTAACAAAATAAAGAAAAATTTCTTACGCATAGTCAGCAAATGGCCTGAGACAGACTAGAAATCAAAAGGTGCAAACCAGAACCGCTTGGGTTCCTTGAGATCCTCTCAAGTATCTAAGAAATGGATGGACCATAGCAAAGATGACGCTAGGACTGGCCGTATGAGCCATAGTAGCGTCATAAGGAGAAGATTTACGGCGGTGACGGCGTGTTAGAGCTAGGGTTAGGTAGAGAGAGTTGAGAGAGAGGGGGAGTGGTGATGGAAAGTTATAGGTGAGGAAATGAGAGGGTTTGGGGGGGTCATTTAGGTTAATTAAGGAAAGGTTCAATCTGGGTCGTTGATTGAAAATGATCAACGACCAGGATTCAAGCAGAATTAGGTCGGGTTAGACAGGGGTTTGGGCCTGGTTGTATTGGACTAGTTAATAAGGTGTTGTGGGATTTATATAGGCTGCAATTGAAATAATAATAGGTTATTTGTTAAATACCCAAAATAAATTAATTAAAAATAATTTGTAAAATTTACTCATTATAAAAATGAATTTCATGCATAGAAATGTTTTAAAAATGGTTATTTAGTATTTTAAATACGAAAGACTAATTTTTGGTACAAAATAATACAAATTGTATGCATGGGCTATAATTGCAAAGTAATTGCAATTGTAGCCAAAAGGTGCCTAATTGGCTATTTATAGAATAATTTGGACTTAATAGGACCATAATAGTAATATTAAATCAAGAAAATGTATTGAAATCATTTGTTATGAAATTTTGTAATTATTTATTGGGATAAAATACTGGGCAAATTAATAAAATATGTGGAAAATTGTGAAAAAATACCAATTGATGCTAATGCATGATTTTGAAGACATATATGCATTTTGAAATATTTTTTTAGGAAAAGTTGGGCATCAACAACCGGCCCGAGGTAGGGGACGAGGGCGTCCCAAAGCTTCCCCAGTTGCACCGCCAGTGGGTCCAGCGAAGGATCCTATCACTGAGAAGTAGGGCGAAGCGCACGCAACAGGTCCTGCCCCATTGGAATTCGTGAAGGCGGCGGGATTTCAGGAGGTTACGGGCCATATGATGCGGTTCATGGATACTATGACTTAGTTTGGTTTATTTCCAGTGGACCCGGCCACATCTCAGGCAGGAGGGGGAGCATAGATGCCTACTGCCCAGGCCGCAGGACTTGCAGCTGCAGTTTATCAGACCCATGGTACACTACCCGCGGGTGGGGTTCAGCTGGTAGCAACAGCATCACCTGAGCCCAGACCAGCTGCGGACGGCGATCCGCAAAAGCTATTAGACAGATGGACCAGACTGCACCCTCCTGTCTTCGGGGGCGAGCGTCATGAGGATGCTCAGAATTTTATTGACAGGTGCAGGGTTAGACTGCACAATATGAGGATACTGGAGTCCCATGGAGTTGACTTCATTACTTTCCAGCTAGAGGGCAGGGCCCGTAGATGGTGGCAGTCTTATGTTCTTGGCAGATCGGCGAATTATCCTCCTATCACTTGGGAGCAGTTCACTCAGATATTCCTGGACAAGTATATTCCACCCTCTGAGAGGAAAGAGCTACGGTATCAGTTTGAGCAGCTAGAGCAGGGTCAGATGTCAATGACCGACTACGAGGTTAGGTTTACTGAGTTATCTCTTCATGCACTTATGATGCTTCCTACTGATGCAGAGAGAGTGCGTAGATTTGTAGCTGGGTTGCACTCAGGTATTAGGGCCAACATGGCCTGAAAAGTGGAGATGGGGATTCCTTACCAGCTTGTAGTAGAGATTGCTTGCAGGATTGAGGGCTATCGATTGAGGAGCAGGGAGCAGGGACAACAGGATAAGAGAGCTCAAATTTCTGGGGATTTCAGAGGTGCTCCAACTAGGGGAAGAGTTCAGTTTGGTAGGGGCCAGCCTACTAGGCCTCCATATTCATCATCCCCACCACCTCCTCGAGGTGCTCCGATGAGGCCTTATTTTAGTGTGATTCCGGAGAGTTCTTATCGCCCACCAGCCATTCAGGGTTCCTCTGACGAGTATTCTGGTCATCATGGATCTTCCAGCTCTTATTTCAGTGCTATGCCAGAGAGTTTATACCGTCCTCCAACTATTCAGGGTTCTTTTTCAGGGCAGCAGGCTATGGTGCCGAGAGGTTGTTATGAGTGCGGGGATCCAGGTCATATGAAGAGGTTTTATCCCAGGCTTCGGGGCAAGGCAGTGCAGTAGAGTCACCAGCCTATGGTTTCAGCACTGGCAGTCCGGCCACCCAGAGGTGGAGGACAGGCTGGTAGAGGTCGTCCTAGAGGTGGAGGCCAGGCAGGGGGAGCCCAGCCAACTCTTGTCCATTCGGGTGGAGGTCAGTCATCCGGCGCTCCAGCCGGATTCTATGCTTTCCCGTCCAGACCAGATGCAGTGGCCTCAGATGCCGTGATCACATGTATTATTTCAGTATGTGGTAGGGATGCATCGGTATTATTTGATCCAGGATCCACTTATTCATATGTATCAGCCCTGTTTGCTTATTTCCTGGATATTCCTCGTGAGTCCTTGGGTACTCATGTTCATGTATCCACTCTTGTGGGCGATTCTGTGGTTGTGGATCAGATTTATCGGTCCTGTGTAGTCATATTATGTGGGTTCGAGACTAGAGAAGACCTTATGATGCTTGATCTGACTGATTTTGAGATCATCCTGGGCATGGATTGGTTATCCCCTTACCACGCTGTCCTAGATTTCCATGCCAAGATTGTTACTCTAGCCATGCCTGAGTTGCCGAGATTGGAGTGGAGAGGTTCATCAGTCAGTGCAGCTAGTCGGGTTATTTCTTTCCTGAAGGCTCGACATATGGTCGAGAATGGTTGTTTGTCTTATCTTGCTTATGTGCGGGACACCACCGTCGAGTCTCTGACGATTGATTCAGTGTCAGTAGTTCGAGAGTTTGCTGATGTATTTCTCAGAACTTCCAGGCATGCCACAGGATCGTGACATTGATTTTTTCATTGACTTAGCTCCAGGCACCTAGCCTATATCTATTCCCCCATACCATATGGCTCCGAAGGAATTAAAGGAATTGAAAGAACAGCTTGAGGATTTGTTAGCTAAGGGGTTTATCAGACCGAGTGTATCGCCTTAGGGTGCTCCGGTGTTATTTGTGAAGAAGAAGGATGGGACTATGCGGATGTGTATTGACTACTGCCAGTTGAACAAAGTCACCATCAAGAACAAGTACCTGTTGCTGCGTATCGATGATTTGTTTGACTAGTTGCAGGGTGATTGGGTGTTTTCTAAGATTGACTTGAGATCAGGGTACCATCAGCTGAAGGTTCGGGACCCGGATGTTCCGAAGACTGCTTTCCGTATGAGATATGGTCATTATGAGTTCATGGTGATGTCCTTTGGCTTGACTAACGCCCCCGCAACATTTATGGATTTGATGAACAAGGTGTCCAGGCCTTATATTGATTCTTTTTTCATTGTCTTTATTGATGACATTCTGATCTACCCACGTAGCCTGGGGAAGCACGAGCAGCATTTGAGAGTTGTGCTCCAGACCTTGCGGGAACAAAAGTTTTATGCCAAGTTCTCCAAGTGTGAGTTCTGGTTAGATTATGTGGCATTCTTGGGACATGTGGTATCCGGGGAGGGTATCAAGGCGGATCCTAAGAAGATTGAGGCAGTTCAGAGTTGGACATGCCCTACCTCAGCGACAGAGATCAGGAGCTTCATGGGACTGGCAGGTTATTATCGCCGATTTGTGGAGGGTTTTTAATCCATTGCAGCCCCTCTGACTAGATTGACCCAGAAGGGTGCCCCATTCCGATGGTCCGACGAGTGTGAGGCGAGCTTCCAGAAGCTCAATACATCCTTGACCACAGCACCAGTTCTAGCATTGCCTTCCGGTTCGGGGATGTATACAGTTTATTGCGACGCTTCACGCGTTGGTTTGGGATGTTTATTGATGCAGGAGGGGAGAGTTATTGCATATGGTTCACGTCATCTGAAGTTTCATGAAAAGAATTACCCTGTGCACGATTTGGAGCTGGTGGCGATTGTTCATGCTCTTAAGATTTGGAGGCACTACTTGTATGGGGTGCCTTGTGAGTTTTATATAGACCATCACAGTTTGCAGCACTTGTTCAAGCAAAGGGATCTTAATTTGAGGCAGTGTAGATGGCTTGAGTTGCTGAAGAATTATGACATTACTATTCTTTATCATCCGGGCAAGGCGAATGTGGTTGCAGATGCCTTAATCAGGAAGGCGGGGAGTATGGGTAGCTTGGCTCTCATTTCAGATGAGGAGAGATCTCTAGCTTTGGGCATTCAGTCCTTGACAAATCGCCTGGTGAGGTTGGACTTTTCAGAGTCCAGCCGAGTTCTTGCACGTGTTGTTGCTTAGTCTTCATTATTGGTTGAGATCAAGGCTCGGCAGTTTGATGATCCGCACTTGGCAGTTCTCCAGGAGACGGTGTTGTAGGGTGGTTCCAAGGATGTTTCTATTGGCGAGGATGGTGTTTTGAGACTTCAGTGTCGCATATGTGTCCCTAATGCTGATGGCCTGAGGGAGAAGATTCTAGAGGAGGCACATAGTTCCCGGTATTCTATTCACCCTGGTGCTTTGAAGATGTATCGTGACTTGAGGCAGCATTACTGGTGGAGGCGGATGAAGAAGGACATAGTGGAGTATGTGGCTAGATGTCTAAATTGCCAGCAGGTTAAGTATGAGAACCAGAAGCCAGGAGGCCTACTTCAGCATATGCCTATACCTGAGTGGAAATGGGAGCGCATCACTATGGACATCGTAGTTGGGTTGCCTTGGACCTTGCGGAAGGTTGATGCGGTTTGGGTTAATGTGGACAGGTTGATCAATTCGGCACATTTCATCCCAGTAGCTACTACTTATACTTCAGAGAGGTTGGCCCAGATCTACATTCGGGAGATAGTACGGTTTCACGGTGTACCGGTATCCATTATATCATATCGAGGTCCTCAGCTCACCTCGCACTTCTAGAGAGTAGTACAGAGTGAGTTAGGCACCCGGGTAGAGCTCAACACAGCATTCCACCCTCAGACTGACGGGCAGTCGGAACGGACAGTTCAGATATTGGAGGACATGCTCAGAGCGTGTGTGATTGACTTTGGCAGGCAGTGGGACCAGTTCTTGCCTCTGGCCGAGTTTGCTTATAATAACAGTTATCAGTCTAGCATTGAGATGGCTCCATTTGAGACCTTGTATGGTCGGCGATGTCGTTCTCCCATCGGGTGGTTTGAGTCTAGCGAGGCTAAGTTATATGGCACTGACTTGGTGAAGGATGCCTTGGAGAAGGTAAAGTTGATTCGGGAGAGGCTTCGCACAGCATAGTCCAGACAGAAGAGTTACGCGGATCAGAAGGTGCGTGATGTATCATTTATGGTCGGCGAGAAGGTCCTGTTGAAAGTCTCGCCGATGAAGGGTATTATGAGATTTGGAAAGAAAGGCAAGCTGGGCCCAAGGTTTATAGGTCTATTTGAGGTGTTGAGGCGATTTGGGGAGGTTGCTTATGAGCTCTCCTTACCTCCCAGTTTATCAGGAGTTCATCCGGTCTTTCATGTGTCCATGCTCCAGAGGTACCATGCCGACTTCTCTCACGTGATAGACTTCAGCACCATTTAGCTAGACAAGAGATTGGGTTATGAGGAGGAGCCAGTTGCTATTATTGATAGACAGGATCTCCAGTTGAGGTCCAAGAGGGTTTCCGTCGTAAAGGTCCAGTGGAGGGGCCAACCAGCCAAGGAGGCAACTTGGGAGTCCGAGGAGGACATGCGGAGCAGATATCCACATTTATTTAATACTACAGGTATGATTCTAGACCCGTTCGAGGACGAACATTTGTTTAAGAGGTGGAGAATGTAATGACCTGACCGGTCGTCTTATGTTCTAGAACCCCGTGCCCCTAAATGAGACCTTCCGTATTTTCTTTTACTGATTTATAGCTTGCGACGCGGGTGGTTCGATGTTTGGAGGAGTTTGGGGTGGTATAGCAACACTTAGTTCTTTAAGGTTGGCCTTAAAGGTCAAGTTTGACTTCGGTCAACATTTTTAGTAAACGACCTCGGAATCGAAATTTGAAAGCTCCAGTAGGTTCGAATGATGATTTCGGACTTGGGCGCATGTTCGGAACGGGTTCCGGATGGCCCGGGAGCGTTTCGGGTCCAAGTAGTGAAATATGATTCCTTAAGTTCAAAATTGAAGTTTGGAACGTGTTTTTGTGTTATCAAGGTCCGAACGGAATTCCGAGACCGGGAATAGTTCCTTCATGTCATGTATGACTTGCTCGCAAAATTTGGTTTCATTCCGAGTAGTATAGGTATGTTTCAGCATGTTGAAAGTGAATTCAAGAACTTGAAGTTCAAAGTTTGATTCAATTTAGTTTTGGGGTATGATTCTAAGATTTAGCGTTGTTTCGGATGTTCCGATAGCTCGATCGGGTCCGTATTATGATTTAGAACTTGTTGGTATATTTGAACGGGGCCTCGGGTGGGCCCGGATGCCATTCGGACATCGCACGAGGCAAACCAAGATCAAAAAGAGCTGCTAGTGCATCAGATCTGGTGCGACCGCACCTACGAAGGAGCAGCCCCAGGTGCGAGACTGCAGGCGCGGTCAAAGCCTCGTAGGTGCGTCCTTAGAGGGGCTGCCAAATTTCCGCAGGTGCGGGCCTTTTCCCGCAGAAGCGGAGCTGCAGGTGCGGGCTCCGTTGTGCAGGTGCAACCCCTGGCCTTCTTCTCCTCTTCCATAGGTGCGAGCACTGGCTCACAGATGCGAGATCGCATGTGCGGTCCTCGAGCCGCAGGTGCGAAAGTCTTGAAGGCAGTGTGGATGTTTTAAATGCGGGACTTAGACATTTTTAGGCCCTTTCTTTCATCTTTGGATGATTTGGGGAGCTTGCAAAGGGGAGATTCGACCTAGTATCGTGAGGTAATTTAACTCCTACTTAAAAGTGAGATTTATAATTGAGTTTTGGGTAGATTAACACACAATATTTGTGAAAATCATAGGTTTAGAGTAAAACTTAGGGTTTTGAGAAAAATAAGATTTAAACAAGAAATTTGTTATGGAATCAAGCAAAAACTATATATTATTGATCCTTAGGTTATGAGTAACAATTTCTCTTGAAAATTTTCAGAATCAGAGCATGTGGGCCTGGGGGTACGTTTTAGGATTTTGTAAACTAGGTTGAGATAATCATTTAAATAGGAGAATTGTGGACTTTTGAGCATAGATTTCTTTATTTATATAATGTTTGGCTAGTTTCGAGTTCTTGGGCGACGAATTTGGAGATTTGGGCGCATTCTTGACCCGGGAAGTAGGCTTGAAACGAGGTAAGTCTTCTTTCTAACCTTGTAATAGGGAATTGTACCCATAGGTGAATTAATTACTTATGTGTCATTATTTTTGGGGACTACGTACGTACAAGGTGACGAGAGTCCATGGGTAGTGACTATTCTTGTGATGTACGGGCAATTAGTTTTACGCCATACCTTGTGAACTCCGTTAATTAAACTACATGCCTTGTGATCTCCTTGTATGCAAGCTTGTTTTCAAGAAATTCTAGAACTTTACGTTTTCAAACAAATTGCGATTTTGGAAAAGGAATTAAGGAAAAATGTTGTATTTATGTGTGACCTCTTCGCAATTTATATTCCGCGAGCGGAGTGATTCTTTCCACTACTCTCATGGGAGCGGGCCGTACGCCACGACAGGTTAATATCTATGGTTTGCGCTATTCGACCCTTCGGCAGTGCACATTTATTATTATGTTGGCTCAGACCGTATGTCCTCGACACATTATGCGCAAGCTATTTGTTTGATATTTTTCATGACTGTTAAACTGTTAGATGTCTAGGAAGACAAATTGTAAATTGTATATTGGTGTTTCGCCACGTAAATAGGTTCGGTAGTTATGCTCAATATTCATGGTTTTACTGTCGACGTGTACTGGTTATTGATTTTAAATAATAACTAATTATGCTGTTTGGACCCTAGTAAGTGTTAAGTCGACCTCTCGTCACTGCTTCTTTGAGATTAGACTGGATACTTACTGGGTACATATTGTTTATGTACTCATGCTACGCTCTGTACTTAATTGTACAGGTTCTGAGGCAGGTGCATCTGGGTATCAGTCCGGAGGTCGTGCTTGATTGCACTTGGTTGAGGCTTCACGGTGAGCTGCTTCTCCTGATGACATTCAGCAGCACTCTGGAGCCTTTTTTTTTTATTTCTGTCTATATCCTCTCAGACGGTAGGATAGTCCTATATTTTTTTTTATTCTACTCTGCTAGATGCCTTTAGACTTGTGATACTAGTTCCTGGCACACACATTGGTAGACTTTTCTTTTGGTGATATAATTAATTAAAGTTGACTTTTGGTCTTCGTAACTTAATTGTCCTGCTATGTGTTATATTTCATGCGTATTGGCTAAATTATTTTTTAAATAAGGGAAGGATCTAATAGAAAACAAACTGGATTCACTAGATAATTAGTGTTGGCTTGCCTGACAACGGTGTTGGGCGCCATCGCGGCCGGATTAGGATTTGGGTTGTGACACATAGGGAAAGAGAACTAGCAGAACAATTTGGAAACCCAGGCAACTAAATCAGATAAATCAAGAATAGGAAGATGAATAGTTCGGAATCTCATGTTATGATCACATTATCCCTAGATTAAGTCTTAAACTTTTATTAACTGTACAAGTTAACATGCATCTTCAATTGGAAAACATAGAGGGTGTTAATAGGGATGCAAGTAAACAGATCACTCTCATGGCATTATTCTTTTTCTAAAGTTCTTAACTCCATACTCATACTAATCTCACTTAGGGTTAAAGCATATCTTCATAAACAGTAGTAGTGGAGAAATCATTTCTGAGTTCACAAGTCGAGCCTTGTTCATTTCAGACATAATGAAAGAGCATACATAATTCATGAGAGGCATGCGGTGTTATAAGAACAAGATAAGAATATAACACTCAAGTGAGAGAGAGAATACATAGGATATTCCAACAGGATTACGACATCACAAACTTGGTTTAGTCAAACTAATAACATTGCTATGTACAAGTTTCAGGAAAAGACATTGAAAAGCATGGTATTAAAAGTCTGTTATACAGGTTAAGTGTAAGAACTTAGTCATGATAGAACTTAGTCTAACATTTCAGCACAACAGATGTATCTTAATCAGGCTCTATAACTTAAGCTAAATGTGGAGCAGCTTCAGAGTACACAAAGGGCAAGTACAGGGATCAAATTAGTTCAGGGTATGTTTACATAGTAAGATTAAGAAATGATTACACAGCTAGTCTATCATGATGAAGTTTAGCAATTCCTAATTTAACAGATGGTATTCAACCGTAACAGGTGCAACTTCAATTAGGTTTCTAGCCATGGATTAAACTAAGTAGATAAAAACAGACAAAACTTGAATGCAAATATTCATTAGAACTTATTCTAGTTACTTTAAGGCATTATCTCATAAATGAAACTCACGAATGTGATCGAACAACTTTGGGAGCTGACAGAAAACTTTTACACTGATTTCTCTAGAGTTACAGAAGCACAGAAGAATACACTAAGGAAGAAAACAACGCAAGCATTATACAATGCTATACTTAAATTAGAGAGACAACTCTATATTTAACCTTGGGTGTTAATATCCATTTAGGCTAGTTATCAAGTGAATCATACCAGTAACGCGAAGGCAAAGTAATATGGAACACATGAGAGCTACAACAGAACACAAGAAGATTAAGATAGCTATATGAGATCATTTGAAAGTTCCTTTGTTATTCTCAAATGCTTAACAATATATAAGTTATTCAAAGCATGTTCATTAAGAATACCAGAATAACTAATTAGTACATGATTCTAATTTCAGAATATTAAGAAGCTTATACCTATGGAGTTTAGTGATCAATTATGGATTAATAACAAACATATAGAGATAATCAACCATAACATATTAGAGACAGAGTTAATTAACGACAGACAGTTGAACAAATATGATTTCCATTAAATGGTTAAAAGAAAAGAAAAGGTTGAGGTTCACTGGCCTTCTTTTGGGCAGCAAACCAAACGAGAGTCTTCCTCAACCGTTAAGAATCAAAGATTCAAACTCCGACCAGTGTAGATCTCAGAATTACAAAGAAATCAGAAACTAGTCAGAAAAACCCTAGCTTGATTTTGCTATTCAAGGCCAAAAAATTAATATTTCTCCGTTTGTTAGGTGATTTTGTGTGTGTCTTGTGTTGTTAGGTTAGAGCATTAAATCTCCTATTTATAGTGGCATTAAAAATCCTTAGGGTTCAATATTCAAGCTCGGCGAGTGGAAGACGATGATGAGTTGATGATAAAAGCAAAATTAAGTGAAAAAATGTAAAGATAGAGGGGTATAGCTTTTACCTGAGAAGAGAGAATTGACCGTTGAAGGCGAAACCCATCGGATAAAGCCCAAAAACCTAAAGGTCATTGCATTTGACCTTTGATCCTCGAATAATCATAATGAAATGCTCATGCATGCTCTAATTTGGTCACAGCATAATGAAATCTGAAGACTCGGAGTTTCATCTTTGAGTCTAGGTTTTCAAACTGAGACTTTTGAATTCATATGATGAAATAGAGAGGAACCTGCAAGATTCGCAGGATCAGAAGACATAAGAGATAATTTTGCATCATGATTCACGACTTTGCACGAATTGGTGCAAGGTTTCTTGACTGATTTTGTCCGTGAGTAGAGAGAATAGAGAGAGGAAGAAAAAGAAGGGGGGGGGGAGGGACAATAGAAAGATTAGGGTTTGAGGGAGGTTGGGTTGGTCTTTAAGCGTTTAAACTGGTGGGATTGATTTGGTTTGTTGGATCTCCTGATCAACGGCCCTGATAAATTGGGAATTAAAAGATTAAAATGAGATAAAATGATGGTCGCTGGATTGTTGGATTTGAAAAGTTGAGATTAAGTCTGATGTAGTATTAAAATTAAGGGGAAAATGGAGATAAAACAAGAGTTGTTGATCTACATGATGAAAGGCTTGGATTCATCGTGTTCCTTTTGTGAGTGTTGTCGAGAGGTGACATGACACAATATGATTGGATTTGGAAAGGTGACACGGATTTCCATAGTGGAATAGAGACGGGTGTTTGGACTGGGTCAGATTGGGATTGGGCTTGGCTATTGGGCTAGTTTCAATTTAAGAAATGGTCATTTCATGTTTAATTGTACAATTGCAAATGTAGTCATTTCAGTCCTTAACCTTTTCAAAAATAATTTAAATGACTAATTAATTTCAATAAATTGTAATAAGAATTATAATAATCAAATACACTACTAATTAATATAATTAGTTAATTAAACTACTAAATATCTTATTTTCCTATTTATTACACTAATTCAGAAGAGTAGGATTTTTGCAGGGAATGATTGGTCTGTCAGAAAAGGAAAAAGGTGTGAAATTCGATTTCTTTCACTTTCATTTGATTCATTGTTAAGACGAGATATCCTTATCTCCCTCCCACCAAGACAGGAAATTAACAAACGAGAAATCTAGTAAACGGGATCAAGAAGAAAATTCTTTTTTCTCCAAGAATTTAGTTCAGGAGACAAGTGCCAAAATTGAGAAATAACTTTATTAAATTAATTTTAAACATATGTGATGAATATGAAAATTATTTTAATAGTTTCAAAAATATTAAAATAATAAAGATAATATGTTTATGAATATATAATTACTAAATCACTAACTGACACCATTAATTACTTAATTTTTATAAAATATAGATATTATTAATTAGAAAATATCTTTAACATATTTATTGAATATCAATAAGTATAAATAAATTAATTTTTAAAAGGAAGATCAAAATTGATCGTCAACACCCATCCACAAAGAATACTAGTCATCTTCCGACGATAATGGAACAATAACCGGAACAATTGATGCAACAATGTAGTAGTACCAATAATAATATTGGCGGTGTTATTCTTCATAACAACGGTATGATCCTTAAGATTGTTGAAAAAATTTCATTACGGAGAATAGGATTTATTAAAGCTTGAGGCATGTCACAGACACAGTCTTTAAGAATATTTTGCCCACATAGTAATGAATAAAATTAGGTCTATCCCCCAAGAGTCAACAAGCTTTTTCAGTTATAAACTGTGAACGGAACTAGCAAAAATTTAATAAAGAAGCCCGTCATAGAAGAAGGAAGAGATTAATAGAAAGGAGCATCGGAAAATCTATGTCATTGTTCACAAGAATGTCATGTATAGGAGGAAGAAGAACTTTTTGAAAGTGTATTTTTAGCTCTCCAAAAATCATGTTTACGTAGGTTTTGTTACAATGGCTAGTTAATGGCTAATTTCCAACGGTTA
Organism: Nicotiana paniculata; assembly: GCA_005239505.1. Taxonomy (NCBI): domain Eukaryota; kingdom Viridiplantae; phylum Streptophyta; class Magnoliopsida; order Solanales; family Solanaceae; genus Nicotiana; species Nicotiana paniculata. Next base: position 59,439 of record MDKI01011490.1, read on the forward strand.
GTTTGTAATGACTAATTTGACTATTCCAAGTTGAGAGAAAGTAGATAAAATAAGGGACAGTTCCTTTTGAGATACCCACAAATTCTAACAAGTTCTCCCTGAATTCGTACCTAGACTTTTAAAACATGTTATATTTACATCAACCGCTTATCTTTTTTAAGACTAGAGCTAAAACGAGAGGGACAATGTTTTTGTTGGTCTTTTGTCCCATAAACTAAAAGTACTTGTATGTTTAGCGCCATTATAGAATCTGTGCAAAGATTGAACTGTTTTAGTGCATGATACTATTTTCCACATTTAAGTATATCTATTTTAGTAGGAAAATAACAAATTTACCATATTTGCAAAATTACCTTTTCATTCAAAGAGGAAAAATAAGCAAACAGCCTCTTTACTGTCATATATATCGAACTGATAATCTGGAAAGGAAAGTTTTGTACCGAAGAAGGCGAAGTTGTTATTTCCATTAAAGTATTCCCATTTTAAAACCTTTCCTTTTCCTTTGACTAGGAATTAGATTTATATGAATGCGAATTTACTGAAACGCCTCTTTTTCAAGGAAGTTCTTGTTGGCCTCTTTCTTCTACTCCTTTTAGACCAAAAGTTACCCACATTTGTTCTCTACATAAATAAAAACTAATGTTTTTTCGTGTGTGGAGATTGATCTGAAAATGGCTAAGAAAGTGGTGGTTTCTTTCTTGTTAATGATGTTCATGTTTTTTGGTTTAGTAAAGGCAAACATATATGAGGTTGGTGATTCTGCTGGTTGGACAAGCACTGGGCAAGTGGATTATAAGAGATGGTCAGCATCTAAGCATTTTCAAGTTGGAGATGTTCTTCGTAAGCCATTATTCTTTTCTATTTTTTGTTTTTCATTTTTTTTAAAAAGTAATTGGCCTACTTTATGCTCTCTATATTTTTGAAATAATAATTATGTATTTGGGTAATTTTTTTCATATGCCTAAGTTTTGGCGGGCTGAGTTATCGTACGTTTGCTTTCAGGAGATAAGATTGTACTTGGTAAGTTAGTGGAAAATGGCAAAAATATTAAAATAATTATGTAGCTAGTTTGATGTATATTGCTTACAGTGGACATCTATAAATGAAATGTTGTAAATATATGCAGTTATATAACCACTATGTCAAGATTTCTTCAATTTCAGTATCATTGAATCTGGGTAAAAATTTACTCGCACCCGATATTTATATTGATATAATAAATTCATTATATATGGCACGTTTCTCAGCATAGACTCTTAAAATCATTAAGTCGTAGTTAATTAATACATATTCTCACATTAATTTATCACTTAAAAATAGTATATTAATATGATTTGGTCAGTTCATGAAAATATTTATTAGTCATCGGTTCCAAACCGCAGCGTTTACCTTGAAATATCCAGGTATGCACCAACTTCAGACCTGTTTAAGTACCTAATAATATCCTAATACACTTCAATTGTAGTTTTCTGTTTTACTCGAAGTTATGACTTTCTCCTCGAGACTTCCCGCTTAAATTTTGAAGGGACCAATATGTGTCAATCTAGCTTGTTCGGTGCACTTGAAATTACAATTGTTGATATTGTTTCTCAAATCACAAAATTTCACCAGTAATATTGATGATTACTGCTTTTCAGCAGTAACTTTTATTTTTTGTTCGTGTGTGTATGCAGTGTTTGAATTCGATCCAAAATTAGATAATGTAGTACGGGTGACAAGGGAGGATTTCCAAGCATGTAATGCCTCATCGCCTTTTGGTACCCCAAGCACTGGCAAGGAATGGTTCTCTCTTAATGTTGAAGGCCACTTCTATTTCATTTGCAGCGTTCCAGGCCATTGTAAGGCTGGACAAAATGTGGAAATCGTCGTTCATTCGGCAGCTCCTACAACCTCCCCGGCCGCTTCTTCACCGGGAATTCTGGCTCCAGCGCCGTCTACACCCAGCCCGTTGAGCCCTCATAGCCCCCCAGAATCAGCCCCTAGTACTGGATCAGTTATGCACTTCCCAAGCTTTTGCTTGTCATTGGGGCTACTCATATTTTCCATGTATTTCGTCGCTTGTTGCTACTAGACAATCAAGGTGAAAAAATGAATTACTTGGATTTGGAAGAAGGTCCAGCTGTAATTGGGGGAAACCAGTGAAATAGCGTTTTTCCAGAGTCTTTCTGCTCGAGTCTATGAAATTTTAGCGACGGGAGAACTTTGAAATTTTATGGTTCAGCTCGAGTTTTTCCAAAGTTTTGCGCCAAAACTTAAATTCTGTATTCAAAATGCATCACCTCCACTTTGATGAACTAAATAAGAGACAAACAACATGTTACTACATTTTACTTACAGTGTACAGTAACCTTTTAGGAGTAATTCATAAACGACACATTATATCACAAACGACTTTAAAATGACAAACTTGTTATAAAATAAAGATTGCAAAGTAGATTATTCGAACATAAGTACAGAGAGATTGATATATTATTCAACTTCAAACTCTTATATATAATGAACTAAAATCTTCTCTATTTAGAGAAGAAAGGAAGCAGCTGCGAGGCTTTTCAGGAAGCAACTATGAATCATTTCTTGAACTGCTTGTAAGTTGTCTGCATGAGTTGCTCGCAACTTGCCTGTCCAATAAGAAGTTGTTGCAAGTCATTATTTTGAGTTGCCTGCATCAACTGCTTGAAAATAAACTTTAATGAAATACCATATGGATAATCTTCTTCAGGAAAATTATATACAATGGAGTAACAAATAGATATCCACAATAATATTTTCATAATACTCCCCTTTTGATGTTCATTATTAAGTATTTCGTTCAAACCTTACAAGGAAAAAACCCATGGATAAAAATCCTAGTCAAGAAAAAAGAGTACACTAATAATATACATCGCAAACTGCCTCATCAAAGACCTTACAAGGAAACTAAGTGGGAAAAAACCGGTGCAGGGAAAAAAGAGTACAATGTATACTTTACTCCACCTAATAAAGATTTATTTCAAATGCCTAAAGTCTCTGCATTCCAATCTTGTGTACCATCTTCTCGAATGTTGCAGCTGGCAAAGACTTAGCGAACAAATCAGCCTGATTTTTACTTGAACGGATTTGTTGCATACTAATGTCAATATTTTTCTGAAGATCATGTGTGTAGAATAATTTTGATGAAAATGTGTTTCGTTATATCTCCTTTTATAAAATCCTCCATTCAGTTGGGCTACGCTTGCATCATTGTCTTCGTATAAAATTGTGGGTCATCTATCACATTCCAAACCACACTCTTCTTGAATGAAATGAATCACTGGTCCCAACCATATGCATTCCTTACTTGCTTCATGAATATCTTTTATCTCAGTATGAATTGAAGAACTAACAACAATAGATTACTTTTTGGAGCGTCATGATATGACAGTACATCCACATGTAAACACGTAGCCTGATTGAGATCGAGATTTATGGGGAACAGAGAAATAACCTGCATCTGCATAACCAACAAGATATGCATTACCTTTGTTACCATAAAATAAACACATAACAAGAGTTTCCTTTCTGTATAGGCAGATTGATGGGTAAATATCTCGTCTTCTAAATGTTCAATTTGCAGATCAAGATAATGTTTTGTCTTTCCAGAATCTTTCATCACAATTTTTTTTTAAGATGTTCAATTGCCCTTCGAAGCTCTTCTAGAGTTCTAACAAGATTTATGTCATCAACATAAATAGCAAGTATAATAAATTTTGAAGATATTTTGTTTTATATAAATACATGGAAAAATAACATTATGTATGTAATCTTCTTTAAGCAAATATTCACTGAGGCGATTATACCGCAAGCACCCAAATTTCTTTAAGTCGTACAAATATTTTTGTAATTTGACCGAGTACATTTCTCAAGACTTTGAATTATATGCTTCAAGCATTTTAAATCCTTCAGGGATCTTGATTAAATGAGTCATATAAGTTATGGTTTGCATTCAAACAACATGGCATCTTCAGGTGCCTGGGCTACAGGTTCGATCCTCACAATATTTATGATATTGTGCATTATGTTGTATCAAATATTTCGTCGATGATCAATTTGTATCGGTCCGCAAGCGTCATAACATGTTGAGATCTCATCACTTTCTTTATTTTCATGTCTGAAATTCTTCTGGAGTTCCATGAAATGTTATGTTATTGTGATGACCCAAAGGGTCATTTTATAAATTAAGACTCCATTCAGTCTCATTAGCCTTAAAAAGATTAATTTTAATTATCTCGATTTATAAGAGCAGTCCGGGCATAAAACCGGAAAGCTTTTATGTGAAAACATGAGAAATAATAATTTTTGAAATTTAAATTTTAGTTTTAGTTGACTTGGTTCAACATTTTGAGTGAACGGATCCGGATCTGTATTCTGACAATTCCGAGAGGTCCGCATTAAAATATGGGACTTGGGCGTATACTCGAAATTGAATTCCGAGGTCCCTAGCTTTAGAAATCAATTTTTGAAGAAAATTGTTATGCTGAACTTTTAAGGAAATAAATAAATGAATTAATTTTTGAACTCATTGGTATCGGGCCCGTATTTTGGTTATGGAGCCCGGTACAGGTTTTTTATGATATTTAAGTCCTATATGTGAAATTTGGTAAGAATCGGAGTTGATTTGGCGTGATTCGGACATCCGGTTGAGAAATAGTCAAATTGAAGTGTTCTTGAGAAAAAACATGAGTTTTGAAGTTAAATTCATAGTTTTAGATGTTATTTTCATGATTTCATCGCACGAGCAACTCCATATGATGTTCTTAGACTTGCGTGCATGTTTGGTTTAGAGCCCCGAGAGCTCGGGTGAGTTCTGGATAGGCTACGGGATGTTTTGAACTTATTAAAGTCTGTTGTCATAACTGTTTCTGGTGCACTGATGCTTTGTTCTACTATCGCGAAGTCTCTCACGCGATCGCGAATAGTAAATTTGCTAGGGGACACTTTTCTTCTATACGAACACGTGGCCTTGGACGTGAACGCGAAGCACAGGGGGGGAGACCCTTCGCGAACGCGGGAAGGCACACGCGAACGCAGTGAGCTAAGTGGGCCTGGGGAAAGGGCTCGATTTGTTCTACGCGAACGCAACCAATGGGCCGCAATCGCGATGTTCATAAGTCGCAAAGCTTCACGAACCCGTCCGTATCAGTTTGAACGTGAAGGCCTTTGGGCCAGTACCCTTCGCGAACGCAGCAGGCCCATCGCGATCGCGATGAAGGCCTGCGCAGCTATATAAAATCAATTTAAAAAACGAGTGAAACCTATTTTCTTCATATTTTCGAACTACAAAGACCTAGAGGCGATTTTCTTCACACAAATTCATTCCCAAAGTTCTGGTAAACAATTCTAAACTCTTGTCTTTCAATTACCCAGTGTTTTTCATCACTTTTCAATCAAAAATCAAGAATTTTTATGGTAGAAATTAGGGGTTTGGGTAGAATTAGAGAATTCTGTAAAAATAGAATTTTGACCTCGAATTGGGGTCGGATTTCGAAACTAATTACATATTCGAGCTCGGAGGTGAATGGGTAAACGAAATTTGGTCTGAACTCCGAGTTAGGTCCAAGCGGGCCCGGGGTCGATTTTTAACTTTCTTTTGAGAAAACTTAAGAAAATAATAAATTTTCAGTAAAGTTAGTTCCTTTAGCATAAATTAATGATATTAAACTAATTATTATTAGATTCAAGCGGGTTAGAGGCAAACTCGAAGGGAAAAACGGCAATTGAGCAGTGAGTGACCTTCGAATTTGAGGTAAGTGCTTGGTTTAACCTTGACTTGAGGGAATAGGAATCCCCAACTTAAATGTTATGTGAATCCGCATGTGTGTGGTGTATAGGTGAAGTGACAAGTGTCTATGCACCACCAAATTATTTGTTAAACATGATCCCTTCTTTGTTTCCAATTTATTTTATTCCTGGCTTAATTGTTTTATGATCATTGATGTTTACATGCGTACTTGGTTTTATTGACATGTTGTTAAGTATTGTTCAAAGTATTTTGGAAGTGTTGGTTATTCCCGTGGTTCCATTGTAATACATAAAGATTGAATTTGATGACACTGTTTTACAAAACATATATATTCCGGTTGGTTTCATTGTGAAATGATAATTTATGAAGTTCATGAGTTGCACCGATTTCTGTTTACAATTGTTGAGAGAAAAATATTGTGAATGATTTTGACCTGAATTGTGAAAATTTGTATAAATAAAGTGTCATGATTGTCTGGTGGGAGCGGGTTGCCCGCCGAAACAATGAGTGATAAGGGTGGACCGGTGGGGTCGGGTTGCACGTCGCAACAGGAGAAATAAGGGTAATATATATATATATATATATAGGGAGGAGCAATAAGGGTGGGCAGGTGGGAGTGGGTTGCGCGCCTCAACAAGGAGCGATAAGGGAGAATATTTATGTTTTATTGATTTTCAAAAATAAATATTGGGGAAAATCCTTGTTTTATTAAAAAGGTTTTCATACTCTGATTTTACTGTGATTTAAATTGAAACTTGAAAATTTTGAGAAGGTTTGATTATAGTTAATATCTGGAAAAGTAATCCGAGTTATTTTTATTTACTATTGCAAGTTACTGGTTATTTAGTTTATTATTACTTCCTTCTTGTTGTATTATATATATTATCACATGTTATGTTATAATTTCCCCTCCGTAGCCTCGTTACTACTTCGTCGAGGTTAGGCTCGGCAGTTACTCAGTACACGAGGTCGGTTGTACTGATACTACACCTTGCACTCTTTTGTGCAGATCCAGGTACCGGCCAGAGTTAGGAGGTTTTAATAGCTGACATCATCGTTCGGAGACACGAGGTAGATCTGCTGGCGTCCACAAATTCCTGGAGTCTTCTCTTAATTTTTTAGACACTGTTTTATTACATTCAAAAATAGATATATAAGTCTTTCAGCCCATTATTTGTAGTATTATTTTGTAGTTTGTGAATTGTGACACCAGCCTTGGGTAGTTACATAGTTGGTTTTAGTTCATGGTTCGTTTCATCATATCGAATATTATTCCTAATTACAATTATTGAAAATTATTAGATTTAGTTTATTTCAAATTGTCTCATTGTGTTTAAGTAAATATTCAAAGGAAAATGGCTAATCAAGTTCTAACATTGGCTTGCCTAGCAAGTGTGCTGTTAGGCGCCATCACGATCCCGTGGGTTGGGAATTTGGGTCGTGACAAGTTGGTATCAGATCACTAGGTTGCATAGGTCTCACAATTCACAAACAAGCTTAATAGAGTGTGAAGGATCGGTACGGAGACGTCTGTACTTATCTCTTAGAGGCTATGAAGTTAGGAACAAACTCATTTTTATTTCTACTCTGTCATGCGATTCTTGGTATCTCAAATACTGATTGAACTCTTCTATTATCTCGCAGATGGAGATAACACATGCTTCCTCTTTCGCTGACCAACAATCTGGTCTTCCAGCAGCAACAACTCCTATTAGGGGAAGATGTCGAGGCCACGTCAGGGCCCGAGGCAGGGGCAAGACACAACCTACTACTCAGACAGCAGCTCCAGCTGCGGAGCCCCAGATTGAGGTTGATGAGGGGGATCCAGCTCAGACCATTCCAGATGGACCAGCTCAGGTCCCAGAGGGGTTTATTGCTACCCCGGTGCTTCAGGATACTTTTGCCCGATTAGTGGGCCTTATGGAGAGTGTAGCCCAGACTGGCACACTCCCTGTTGCATCAGCCGTATCACAGACTGGAAGAGGGGTCCAGACTCCTGTTACCCACACTCATGATCAGACTACTTCTCAGATCCAAACCCAGTAGCCAACCAAGTTGGGGTAGTTCAGATAGTTGCTGCAGACCCGATTGCTGAGGGGCAGCTATGACTTTTGATGGTTTGTGGAGATTGGATAAGTTCATGAAGCTTTTCCCTGTTCACTTCAGTGGTGCTACTTCAGAGTTTCCTCAAAAATATCTGGACAGTTGTCATGAGGTTCTTCATAATATGGGTATTTTGGAGACCAATGGGGTCGACTTCGCCGCGTTTCAAATGATTGGTTCCTCCAAGAAATATTGGAGGGATTATTTGTTGACTAGACTAGTTGGGTCACCTGCTTTGACTTGGGATCAGTTTTCTCACCTCTTTTTGGAGAAATTTTTGCCTATTACTACTAGAGAAAAGAAGCGTCGTCAGTTTGAGCTTCTTCAGCAGGGGGCATGACAGTTACCCAGTATGAGAATCATTTTGTGGATTTGTCTCGGCATGCTATTCTTTAATTGCCCACAAAGAGAGAGAGAGTTAGGAGATCTATCGAGGGCCTTGCCCAGCCAATCAAGTTGCAGATGGCTAAGGAGACAGAGACTGATATTTCATTTCAGGATGCGACCAATATGGCCAGGAGAGTTGAGACGGTTCTCAGGATGGGAGGTCAGGGGTAAGACAAGAGACCTCGCTATTCTGGTAGATTCAGCAGTGCCTCGTCTGAGGTGGAGATACTCAGGGTAGAGTCCATTCTTCCAGGACATTTAATTCAGCACTTCAGACATCCCATGGTGCCTCAGGTGGTCGTGGCTCTTACTTGCCTTATTCTGATCAGTCATCCCCTATCATAGCACCTCATTTTCAGAGTTATTATCGTGGTCAACCGATTCGTCAGGGTCAGCCTCAGTATCAGGATGGGTGTTATGAGTGTGGTGAGTATGGGCACATTCGGAGATTTTGTCTGAAACTTTTGGGTAATCATCCTTAGTACCAGAATTCTCGTGTTATAGTTCCGGCACCAACTGTAGCACCACTTGCCCAGCCAGCCAGGGGTAGGGGTCAGGTAGTCAGAGGTAGAGGTCATAATGTTAGAGGTGGAGGTCAGCATGCTAGAGGTGGAGGCCAGCCTGCTAGAGATGAAGGCCAGCCCGTTAGAGGTGGAGGACCACCTGTCAGGGGTCCTCCCGGTGACGCAGTTCAGGGTGGTGGTGCCCAACCTCGATTATATGCATTTCCAGCCAGACCCGAGGCGGAGTCCTCCGATGCAGTTATCACAGGTACCATTTCAGTTTGTAATAAAGGTGCTTCAGTTTTGTTTGATCCGGGGTCTACTTATTCTTATGTGTCATCCTATTTTGCCTCGTATTTGGTTGTTCCGCGCGATTCTTTGAGTGTCCATGTTTATGTGTCTATGCCGGTGAGGGGTGCTATCATTGTAGATTGTGTATATCGTCCATATTAGTCATTATTGAGGGTATTGAAACCAGTGTAGACCTGTTTCTTCTTGACATGGTCGATTTTGATGTGATATTGGGCATGGATTGGTTGTCACCTTATCATGTCATCTTGGACTGTCACGCCAAGATAATTACTTTAGGTTTTCCAGGATTGCCTCGATTGGAATGGAAAGGGACTCCTTGTCATTCTCCCAGCAGAGTGATTTCTCATGCCAAGGCTCGTCGCATGGTTAAGAAGGTATGTTTGGCTTATTTGGCTCATATCCGTGATTCTGATGTCGATGTTTCTTCAATATAGCCAGTGCTTATTGTTCGGGAGTTTCCCAAAGTGTTTCTTGCAGACCTGCAGGGGATGCCACCCTACAGGGATATTGATTTTTGTATTGATGTTGCTCCGGGCGCTCAGCCCATTTTTATTCCTCCATACCAGACGGCCCCACCAAAATTGAAAGGATTGAAAGAACAGTTGTAAGACCTGCTTGATAAGGGTTTTGTCAGGCCTAGTGTTTCGCCCTGGGGTGCACCAGTTTTGTTCGTAAAGAAGAAGGATGGATCAATGAGAATGTGTATAGATTACCGACAGTTGAATAAAGTTACTATCACAAATAAGTACTCATTGCCGAGAATTAATGATTTATTTGATCAGCTTTAGGGTGCCAGTGTGTTTTCGAAAATTGATCTGAGATTGGGCTACTATCAGTTGAAGATTAGGGCATCCTATGTTCCTAAAACAGTCTTTCGGACAAGGTATGGGCACTATGAATTTTTGGTGATGTCTTTTGGATTGACTAATGCCCCATCAGCTTTTATGGATTTGATAAATCGAGTTTTCAAGCCTTATCTAGATTCCTTCGTAATTGTGTTCATTAACGGTATTCTTATATACTCCACAGTCGGTTAGATTCAGTAGCTTTCTTGGGTCATGTCGTATCAGCAGAGGGTATTCAGGTAGATTCTAAGAAGATAGAGGCAGTCAAGAACTGTCCTAGACCCACTTTAGCCACGGAAATAAGGAGCTTCTTGGGTTTGGCGGGATACTACCATTGTTTCGTGGAGGGGTTCTAGTCTAGAGCAGCCCGGATGACGAGATTGGCTTAAAAGGGTGCCCCATTTAAATGGTCGGAAGAGTGTAAGGCGAGCTTCCAGAAGCTCAAGATAGCCTTGACTTCAGCACCGGTATTGGTGTTACCCTCAAGTTCAGGATCTTTCACGGTATATTGTGATGCTTCCTGTATTGGGTTGGGAGCGGTATTGATGCAAGAGGGAAGGGTGATAGCATATGCGTCTCGATAGTTAAAGATTCATGAGAAGAATTATCCTGTCCATGACTTAGAGTTGGAAGCCATTGTTCATGCCCTGAAAATATGGAGGCACTATCTTTATGGCATGCCATCTGAGGTTTACACGGATCATCGTAGTCTCCAGTACTTGTTCAAGAAAAAGGACCTTAATTTGAGACGGAGGAGATGGATAGAGTCACTGAAAGATTATGACATCACTATATTGTATTGATCACACTCAACTATGTCTTATAAAAAGACTAAACAGGCGCTGCAAATATAATCTGGGGTATTAAGCCC